>MU183834.1:0-44903 GCA_016904865.1 Pissodes strobi
TATATATATATATACTTAGATTTCTTTTCTTGGGTTTTTGGTTCATTAATAGAGCAAGACTGTTAAATGTTGGTGTTTTTAATTTTTCGTCATCATGTTGCTAGTACAAACGTTTCGGCCATACTATTGTAGCCTTCATCAGTGTTATTATTCTATATTTAATGTAATTGATTAAATGTAAATTGCATGCACCATTTTTTTTTTACGACCAGTCATAATAATGACAACGAGTAGGGTAAAGTGGGAAAATGCCGGCCCTGGGGGTAATATCAGACATTAACTTTCTCCCCACTCCAAGCACTTTCGATGCGAACAACAGCCTAATGACGCGCGTTTATCAACTTATCCACACTAAACGGTCAGTTTGAATTTGAAAGTGATTGATGAATGTGCACAGCAAACAGCAATTATTATAACATTTTATCGGAAAGTGCGCGTATTCTTATAAGGAACTTGCAACTTTGAAGGTAGGTATCTAGTAAGACCAAAATCATTGCAAACATGTAACGTCACGCGGCTCCCTAACAACGTTTTAAATTCACTACAACCCACGAAATCTACGACTTTTATCGCTTTTAAACGACAATTAACTGCGAAAGCAGGTGCATATGGGGTAATCCCGGACAAGCCGCTGGAGGAAATAGCGGCCTGGCCGCCATTACCTCCACTACAGGATTGAGTATGAAATGTCTATTTTTGTAAATGCGTACGAAAAACGCAGAAGGTTTCATGGACTTTCGTGGACAGTGAGAATATTTAACGCTAATGAAACTGGAATCAACGGTTCAGCATTCCAATAAAATTTATGCCGAAAAGGGGCAAAAAAAGGTAGGGCATTTAACCAGTTGGAAAAAAGGAAAAAGCACAACAATCATGTGTGATTTAGTGCAACGGTGATTTTGCCTACCGCCACTATTTATTGAAAAAAAGTCCACCAGGAGCAATATATCTTTGCTCTGATAACAAGTGGATGACCGAAGAACTGTTTATCGAGTGATTAAAGCACTTTGAGCGCTTCACTAAACCGTTAAAGAAAGATCCTGTGCTGCTGGTAATAGATAATCATTCCAGCCACTGATCATTGATGGCTTATAATTTTTATAAGGAAAAATGGATAGTTATGCTTACAATACCAGCGCACACCTCCCACAGAATTCAGCCACTTGATGTGACGTTTTATGACCCACTAAAGATAGCCTATAACTCCGAATGTGATCAGTTTATGCCACCTCATCCAGGAAGCAAAATCATGCCAGATGATGTTGCTGAGCGCGTCAACGAATCTTTCGGGCATGTAGCACCGCTTGAAATGGCCACAAATGGTTTTGAAGTGACAGACACTTATCTTGTCAACCCAGATTTTGCTCCATCTGAAAAGTTAAGGTCAGCAACAGTTTCAACCTCCGAGAACAATTTGAACCAAACTCATGCTGTCGATTCAAACATTTTGAAACCTAAAACTACCGAGGATCAAAATGGGCAAACCGTACCGATTCAAGAAAAATTAAATGTGTTTTTTACTGAGATAATTCCTGTTCCTAGTTGTTCTGCTGCTAGTCAAATTAAGCCAGAGAAGCCGTCTACAAAGCAACATTCAGTGGTATTCATATGTACGCCATTGAAAGACATTTTGGAGAAAAAGGAAGACGAAAAGCAGAAGAAGAGTCAGAGAAATTCAGAAAACGAACGAAGGTCAAAAGAGTTGTAAGAGACAAAGTGTTTACGTCAATTGGTGGCATAATAAGCAACAGTTCAATTCTGAAGAAACCTGTCGTCCGCAAGAACATCAAAAAAGTTGATTACTACGAGGAAGATTCTGATATAAAACCAACAGAAGATAGAGAAATAACTGAAGATATCTGCATAATCTGTGGAGAATTGGGAACTATGGTTAAGGTGCGTGATTTGCTTCGGATGGGCTCATCAAGATTGCACCAACGGAGAAATAAAGAAATAATTTATTTGCGATTTTGGTCTGTAAACTGTACCAAAGCTTACAAAATAAATATAAGTTGCCTCAATCACTGTCGGAACTTTCATGCATTGAGATCACAAGCATGCCGCAGATACCTGCATATTCTGTAAACTTTGTACTTTGTACCGTCAAATACTGTGTATGCGTATGCATCGGCGGTGGCTGGCTCCTCGAGCGGGACGAGGGGGAGGGGTCTGGCCGGTTTTGCCTGCTTCGAGAGTGCGGGAGCTTATATTTTATTTAGTAAACTTTGACTGTACCTACCTAAATGTTGATCGAATGTATTTTTATTTGCGGTAATAGCAGCCTCTGGCCACGATTACCCCACCAAGTGCGGGTAATACCGGCCATTATTAGTTGTTTTAATAATTCCGTATTTTTTATTTATATTGATATTGGTTTTGGATAATAAAGTAGTTTGATTGTATGTTGTCTTGGCCTTAGATTGGTTTATAAATCATTTCCCCTATCTTAAAAAATATCACAATTACAAAAACTGCTTAGGAGGGCGTCATTTCCCCACTTTACCCTACTTTAGGTTTCAAAATTTACTAAGTAAATAGTAACTATGAACTGTCAGAATTTTAAATATAATGGCTATGTCAGCCATTGATATTGACCGAATATTGCTGTGATATTGCATTTTAATTGGTTATAAACTCGTATCTAATGAAAAATCTGTATTACAATGAATCTCATTAAAGTACAGGTAGTAAAGTGTCTAATAAATAAATTTGTGTCTGCTCAACAGAAAAACAAGTTGTACGAAGTGTAGCTAATAGACTTCTTACCAAGTTACAAAACTAGAATATAAATTTTTATTGATATTTTGAGCGAAAATTTTAGAACGTATGAATACAGTTAGTAAGAAATTACAGACGTAGCTGAAATGATGTACTTAGAGCAGTTTTTTGACAACATGCGAGATCAAGATCAATTTGAAAGTTCTAAAAATGAAGCAAACGCAATTTCGCAGAATGGGAATTTTAGCTTAAATTCTGTAGAATCTGAAACTAGAATTCGAAAAAGAAACTTTGAAAATGACACATTGCTTACATCCCAAGACAAATTTAAAGTAGAAACGTACTTGACGATTATCGATCGCCTGTCAGCAGAAAAAGAAGGCGTAATGCTCACGAGGACATCGCTTCACGATTTCATTTATGTAGCGACAAAACTGATATCCAAATTAAAACTGAAAAACTGCGAGAAATGTATATATCACTGCGATGGAGAAGACATTTCCTTCCGAATGCATACATTTTATAGAATATTTGGAAACACAGTTTACATTCGGTGATACAACTATCAATGACAGTTATTCATCTCCTTCACTTCAGAAAATGTGTTATATTCTGAAGAGTCGCAAAAATGCCGTACATTTTACCAGTTTGTATTATTGTCTTTTATTATGTTAAAAATCAAAATGTTTTTGGGACTTCCCTTAAATATTTCATACATTAATTTGTTGACTAAACTGATTCACTCTTTATGTATGAAACGGGAGAGGAAGCTAAATATATTACACATATATCAGATCACGTTTAAACAGACACTATCATTATCCTTGTTTATCTCACAGAAAAAAATATTTTAATTACACACATGCTCTTCTTTTCTCGATCGACACGTATTACATACGACGTTGCAACACCAGATGAATTGGCAGTTGCATTTTTCCTCGACGTCTTTTACTCTGGTTTGGTAACCCCTTCCGCAGCAAAGAAGGGGACATCCATCGATCCCCTGGCTGGTTAGGTTGCAAACGCGCCCTCTGGTACCAAGGATGTTTAATCTGCAACAGGTAGTAGTTAATTTAATGACATATGCTCAGCAGATGAAGATACCTATCAGAAACTAGTTCTCAATAACCTTTAAGTAAAACGCATAGTGAACAAACCAGCCTAAAATATGGAAATACACGAGTAGAGTGAAAACTTCTTTTGACGCATTCAGCACAGTTTTTCTAGGGTAGTGAACGAGATTGAGCCGTCACGCGTTAGGCTCGGCTATGTAATGCTCATTCGGGTCATTTAGATATTTAGCATTATTCTCGAAAACGGTTTAGGTTGAATTTTCGAATTTGGCCCGTTTCTAGACAACACTTGGAGGCAGTTGACGGGCAATTATTGTTCTTGGCGATCCTATTTTCTGATTCCGAGTTATTACGTCAAACGTGCGATTTTTCAAAATTTTGCTTTGATACACGATAACGGTCGAAAAAAATAATTATCTAAATGAGTTTCTGTTTTGAAAATGTCTGGAAAATGGTCTCCTTGATATACTGAACTTGCAGCGGTTTGCAATACCTGGGTAAATGACATTCTTGGATTTTTCCAGTTTGTTAATTTTTATCGAGAGTTAGACGTAATTGAACAATGCAAGTTGTTAATATACTTGTATCATCAAAAACTCGAACTCAAAATTTTGCATCGAATAATTTTTACTATCACTAGTCAGTACCATCAGCACCCCATTTAATTAACATGTTAAATTTGATGGAATAATCATCGCAATCTGATGCAAATGAAGAAAGTACCTCTTTTTGGAACTCTTCTGGAGGTGTGGCTTAGTAAAGATTAAAGATGAACCTCTGAAACTGCCATGCCATTTGGATAACAATTTCTCTTAGCTGCTGAAATATGCTTGTAACTGGGCAACACATCTTTAATACCTTTTGATTTGAACGCATTCCTTAGAAGTTGGTACTGAGTTTCTGCTAATTTTAAGTCCGTATATACAGCCAGAGCTTCATCGGGAGAAAAATAGACAAATTGACTACTGTTGTCATTCACTGATTTCTTCAACTCGGTGCTTTTCGATGGAGTTTTAGCTAAGGTTTGCAAGATTAAAGCAGCATCTCTACTTCCGCTAGGCCTAAAGCCCATAGCAGCTGCAAAACCCAATCTTTCTTTTGAATGATCTTCTATCAACGGTTTAACGAGTCATTCTTTGGTTTTTATGCTGGCAGATTGAAATTAAACATTTGGGCATCCACCAGGTAAGCTTGAACTTCTTGTGACTAATGATATGCCTTCTAGCCAAGACTGATTATAATCGCGATTTTTTTTAATGAAAAGTTTTTTTTCCATTTTCGACGTAAACAATGGAAAATGATCGCAGTTGAGTCTTAACATTTTTCTTTTCGTCGTGACTAAGAGAATTTGCATCCAAAAATTGCGACACAATATTCCGCAAAATGCTCAAACTGGTCGTAGATGTTGTTTTTAAAACACCTTTTTCCTTGAGAGCTTCAGAGCGGCTAAACCCGTGCGAGACTCCTAAAATGATTTTTTCAGCGATTCGGCAATTAAACTAAACGTGATTAGAAACTAGAAACATTGCGGTATCAAAATTGCTCATTACTTGTTGATAACTATTGACACAAAATCAACTCCAGAAACTAGAGACATTGGGGCATACAAATTGCTCACTACTAATTGGTAGTAGTGGAACTCAAACGATCTGCTTCATCAAATTTAGCAATATTTAAAAAAAGTGAAACTTTGGTATCTTTAGGAAAAAGTTACGAAGGTTTTTTTTGAGAATATATAGGTACAGTATCAAAGTACGAGTGTACAACCTAGTCAACCGTGACATGGGGTTTTTCTATCTGTTTTCCCCATAATCACCCTCCCTCATCTTTTTATTTCCTTCAAACCTATCCACTAGTTCCATTGCCATCTGGCTGTAATCTTTACCAAAGCACCCTTGAAAGGCTACGCCTAAGAAAGGTAGTTGACCACTGACCACAGCATTGCCACTTGTCTGCAAGCATATGATTCCGGGCGAACAGCGGCCCAGTTTTCGCTTGTGTGTGCTGCGGGGTTCATGAAGCATCTGCTCTCAGATGCATGCGACTGCGTATGTTACGCGCAAAGCTACCATGTAGAATCATATATGTAGGCTTAAGTGACTTGTACCATAATTGTTCTTAATAAATGTTCTTTTATTACCTCTGCCTTGCTGAGCAGAAAACGATAAAAATCTGGTTGATAAAACAGTTTCAAAACACCAAGAATATACTCGATAAAGAAAGAAATTCTTCCTTTTTTTTGTATTAACTGTGTGACGTTGATACAGTTGACAAGCTCTGTGCCGCGTTGCAAGAAATATCCGAACATGGCCGATGGTACTGTTTTATTTTTGACTAAATATTGCTGGCATAATATAATGGTATTACAGAAATAATATAGTAATTTAAATACCAACAGAAGAATTTTTGAGGTATCTGGCTTTTCAATTTGTCAATTGTCAGTAATCATATTGTAACATTAGGGATATTTTGTGTATTGTAACCAGCAAATTTTATAGGCGACGTAACTCTGGAATAGGCGAGGACGTGACAACCCTACAAGGCGAGTGGCGCGCGGCAGCAGAGGGAGTCATGAAATTATGTAACATAGATAAATATATTCACGTCTATACACAGGAATATTACTCTGGCTTCCTGGCTTCCGCATGCGCAGTGTACGAGTAGCCGAATCAATAATTCAATTACCTATGTCTTTACGGTGGAGCAAATTCTTTTCAAGCGGTCTAGTGTGGTAGTGGTCAGAGCATTTGCTTGTCATGCGGGCGGCTCGGGTTCGATCCCCGTCGGTGGCAATGCATATTTTTTTCTACTTTTTTTTAAGATTACATTTGCTTTTTTTTTTATTTGGGTTAGTTTCAGTTAGTTTTGTTTGGTTGCGCCTCGAACTGAGCGGAGGGCCATGCGTGAAGTCCTAGACGCTTGTAAACGAACGCACACGTACTTTGCGCATGCGGGAGCCAGGAAGTCAAAGTAATATTCCTGTGTGTAGACACGAGTGATTATGTAATTAGGATGACTGTACTGGCGAGGGTTTAAGGTGTAATGTCAAAATATTAGTGGCTGTAATAATATTGGCGAAATAAAACGTGTTAGTAAAAAGTGTTGTTTACAATATATTAACGTCAACGAGCCCAACTCACCTGCTTGCTGAGATCATTAAATATTGAGAATCAGAGAATTAACGGAATATGAGGAACCGAATTAATGCCAGTAGATGAAAACACCGTTCGAAAAGAAGTCGCTGCAGCGAGTAGCTACTCTGACCGAAAGAAGAACCGACCCACCAAGTACTCGTGTACAAAGTGTGGAACATGTGTTTATAACATTGTACCTACTTTTATAAGTAAAGAATGTGTTTTAAATGATCCTGATTAAAAAATATTTACCATTGTTTTTGACACTTTAATTTTTCCTAAAATGGCTTTTTTCGAGTTGCGGACTCACAGTCCGGCGCGTGTGGTTTTGTTTCAATTTAGAGAACGTGTAACCCAAATTTAAGCACTCATCGTTTGTTATTGCGCGTTATTACGAACTACCAAAAAAGGGACTATTTTTCGTTGTGTTTCAAAATTGGTATAAGTAGATACTTACGACTCGTTTTTTTCACAGTAATCTGGTGAATCCTCCAGGTATACCAAATCAGTCCTGTTGGGCTTTTTTAAGTCTGGACTGATCACCTTCAATTTCTTACGTCTTCGTTCAACATATTTAACGTGGGAAGCCCCGTCATACCTACAAATTGTGAAGTGACAATATATTTATTTTTATTGGTTTTCTATTCAATTACTTTTGAAAGTGAACATTGCATGTAAACGGTCTGGCGGAATAGTTTGCACTTTCCTAGCTTATTCATTTTTTATGCCAAATTCCGGTATAGCCAAAATAACAAAAAAACAAGAAGAAACGCCAGAGAGGAAATTAATTTAAGCGTAGGGTCTGCTATATTAAATATGATTTATCTACAACCATTTAATAACAGACGCACAATACTTATAATAGTAAGAGGCTGCCTCTTAGAGTTTAGAGGCATTAGGTATAACAAGCGTCTAAGGCTGCTACTAAATTTTCGATGCTAAAGCCGTGCATGCGTAATGGCCGAATGTATCGGAATTATCCATGTTTTTACGGTCTAGCGAAGTTCCTTCAACGCCTCGGTGGTATAGTAGTTAGACGTTCTGCTTGTCATTTGTGCGCCGCGGGTTCGATTCCCGTCGGTCGCGATAGATGTTTTCTTTATTTTTTTAAGGTTATGTTTGTTTTTTATTAATTAATTTTTTTTCTTAATTTTGGGTAAGCCTTGGGTTAGTTAGTTTTGGTTATTTCTTGTTGGTTGCGCCCCATAGCGAGCGAAGCGAGCGGATGGCTATGCAAAGCCATAACAATACCATTGTTGCCTTTATATAAACAATGATAATACCTATTCTTGTTTCGCCATTTGCGCATGCACGGCTTTCGCATCGAAAATTTAGTAGGAGCGCTAGTTGATCGCTTAGGTATATGCTATGCAGGAATTTGCGTCTAGGGAGACAGTTCAACATTCCATCATTCGACCAATCATTCCATCCAGGTGTTCCGAAGTAACCCGGTGTTGTGATTGAATATCTTACTCTTTCTTCCCGCAATTTTTTCCTGATTTTGGGTATGCCTTGGGTTAGATTTGGTTAGTTCCTGTTCGTTGAGCCCCCGTAGCAAGCGAAGCGAGCGGAGTGAAATATAAGTTTAATGATAACAAATTTGGGTTAAGAGCCGTATTACAGTGGATATATAGCAGCTTGCATGTGTTTCCGCGAATATATTCCATATCTAACCTCAAAATACGCGGCAAACGCATGCACCGGGATGGAATGATTGTTCGAATGATAGAATCTTGAACGGTCCCCCTAGACGCAAGTCTATGCAGAATACTACAACTACTACAAGTGCCATTATAAGGTGTTTTTCTTTCACCTACATCAACTGCACTTGGTGTACGTCAGTGTAGCTCCATCAAATAATCGTGCAGCAGCGAAAGAAAAAGCCATCTCAATCTCACCGTTGTGATCGCAAAGTATTATTGCCTTTTTCATGATTTTCCGTACAAAATTGTCTTGGGCCTTGGGCACCAACAGCTTAACAAAATTGTAGGTTAAGTTTTGATTTGTTTACTATTTTTCCGCCATTTTCCCACCATCCTGCACCAACTTACACCAACAAAATAGTCAGTGGAGAAAGTGCTGCACTAAATGACACTCAGTGCAAGTGCACCGGAGAAAGAAAAAGGGTTGGTGCTAAAGATGTACTTAGTGCAGGTGAAAGAAAAACACCTAATGTACCGTGTGTTGACGTCCCGATTGACGCAAATAATGTTAAAATTCCGTTTTAAGAGCTATTTTCCTGCGAGCAAATTATTTGAACCTGGTTGAGATGGTTTCAAAGCGGTGAATTCTCGCGATGACGAAATTGGTTCAAATTATATAGAACCGAAGCCAAACATTGGTTGTAGAGAGAGAGAAAGATATGTTTTTGTTTTCATTTGACTGTTTATACGGTTAAAGTTAAAAACATATTCTTCATTATTTTTCAGCCACCGATTGGCTTTGAATACTGAAAAACCGATTAATTAAATCCAAAATTTCATTAATTTAATTTTCTGACATAAATAGACGAAATATTATTTCCATTTGTTATCTTGTAATTTGTTTTGGTTTCAATATTGGGTATGCTTGTGGTAAAGTGGTTCGAGCATAAGTGGGCGCGAGAAAACAGCTCAGGTTAAATATTTTGTGTGTTTAAGGATGTTTGTTGATAAAGTATATTATTTGATTCACGTATTAACCATAATACACTCTGATAATTATAACAGTCGCCGCAAACGGCTCATATAATAATCATCCCCATTTATTATGACCTACATTATTCGTTCGTTAAATATGAATTTTATTCGGTAATGCAGTGTCGTCATAAAAGCCCGAAAAACATATTTTTCTTAGCTGTTAATAATTAAGATAAATGCATCATGACTTTTTGAGTTGATAGAACCAAAGACATATAAAAAAAATAGACAGAATTGTTTACTAAATAATAATGAAGACGCTAACATCATTCCCCTTCTTCTTTCCGATCTTATAAAATAGCACGCAAGCCGCACTATTACCTCTACCGCTACTGCGGCGCAGTTGCCAATGACACCTAAGAGTATGTCTGTATCATGGACAATCGGCAAATTGTTTATGATAACCTGACAGAAAAATTACATTTAAAATCGAGCATATCCAAATATAAATATTAACATAAACATTTAGATTAAAAAATTTGAATTAAACTGGAAGCACAAAAAAATTACGAAGTGATACCTATTTTCCGCTAGAAACTTTATGTAAACTGAGCCTTATGTCACTACTTCACATTGTTCACGAAATCAGCAGTAGGGAGTACCGCTGATTTCATGAACAATGTGCCGCACACGCCGACAACGTCGCGTAGCCGGCACTCGTCTGGAATGAACTGGCCGCCATGTTCATGAAAACAGTATCCATTCATTTGAACTCAAATATTACATTCCATGGGTAAGTAAATAAACTCATAGTCGTACTCTGCGAACATTATTTTAGAAAAGTAAGTACCTATTTTAACTATATCTTGTTTGCTATTACATGTTTAAAGCGATGTGAGTTAAT
Organism: Pissodes strobi; assembly: GCA_016904865.1. NCBI lineage: Eukaryota > Metazoa > Arthropoda > Insecta > Coleoptera > Curculionidae > Pissodes > Pissodes strobi. Next base: position 10,448 of record MU183834.1, read on the forward strand.
ATAATTCGATGTTTCTTTTTCAATTTTATTAGTTGCAAAACGTTATGGAAAATTAGGTAACGCTTCAAGTTGTTGATATATGTCATGCAGCAGAAAAATAGGTGATCCTTAACAATAATGCTATCAAAATTACTTAACAGAATCATTTAATATAATAAGCGGAACCTATTTCAAGTTGATTTACAAAAAAAAAATGCGAAATATTAATTTTTTTTTCATATCATTAATATTTCAATCTGGAACTATTTTTCGACGCGTAGGAAACAATCGATTATGCTCATTTTCTATTGGTCATATTCGCGTAGGTATACAGTCGCTCTTCGCTCTCACTGATCGGCGGGATGGCGAGACGCCAATTGCCTTTATTATGGAAATTAATACAGGAGGATGTTTTCGCCCATATTTTGGGTTAGTTGGGGTTAGTTTTTGTTAGTTGCGCCCCCAAAGCGGAGGGCCAGGCATGAAGTGTTCAAATATTTGAAGACAAAACGTAACGAGGGATCCTGTACAATCGATACAAATGTGTTTCATGTTTCAGATTTAAAAAAACACAACAAACTCATTTTTCCGCATTTTTCCATTAGAAAACTAATATAGAATACCTAATTTCTTGTTATTTTTTTTTAGAAAAATTGTTATTTTTGATAGCACTATTGTTAACTGGACCCGAAAGATATTTAGATTTTTTCATAAAACAAATATTTTTAACAAAAATATAAAATATGTGTGCAATATACTAATAATAAATACCATAAAGAAGTTGCCAAGTAGCATATATGACTATTTTGGCGATCACTTTTTTGAAGAATCGTACATCGATGGCCACTGCCATGAATTAATAAAACAGAATATGAAGTATGGACACCAAATTAATTTTATTTCGTAATGAATTAAATTTAATTTATCCTTTGTTTCTGCATATAATTAGTATTATTCCCAAATAGACCTGCATGGTGGCTAGCAACACCCTATAATCAATCCTCTAATCAATTATCAATTAAACATATATCGTTTCTTTCCCGAACTCCAATTTAAAATTTATTTGTTTAGTTATGTGCGTATTTCAATATTAATAAATTATTCATTTATGTCTGGTCATCAGGCTTATTTCAATGTTACCTGACTTTAAACAGGTGTCCCATAAAATGTTACGCCTATGATGCGCCGCCGAGAGAAACTTGACGCAGGCGCGTCGTTGTGGCCGTACATGAATGAAATGTTTGACACTCTTCGGCCGCCATCTTCATTATTTTCATTCATTACTTTATCCCTTCTGCACGTTAATATTTCTAATGTTGGCATGTAAACATTTGGTAATTTATGAATGACCTGCTCTGTCTATTGTTTTTATATGTCTTTGGATAGAACAGCTAAAAGTAACTTTAAATCCATTAAAAGATTTCACATCAGATATCATTACTATAAAGACTTAAACTCACGCATGTAATAAAACAAACAATAAATACTGTTTAGGCAAATGATTTAATTAATAATTTCCACATATATCAAGTTATTTGTCCAAGTTATTTTAAAATCTCTAATGAATTAAGGACACTGAGAAATGCTTTTATTTTGATTTGATTGAAGCTATTTTAAAATAACAAGGCAATAATTTTTCCATCACTTTTATTCGATAGGTATGTCCTATCACAAGAGTGTAGAGAATAATATGTTTATTTACCTCTTATAGAGTCCTTCGGCAACTTTTCGTAAAGCTGGCAAGCGCCTCCAACATATCTGCATACTGCAGGATCCTGAGACGCCATGGCACTTACAGGTTCGCTGCATTCTTGATCTCACTGCCTAAATATAATAAGAGGCTTTTCGTTAAAATATTTAACAGGTTTGGGTTAGTTTGGGTTAATTATTATCTTTACTAAATAGCAAGTATCTAAGAGAGATTTTTTTAATGAATAACGTCAGTTTTGAGCTCATGATTTATTTATTATTATATCCGTCAATCTGTATAGAGTCAATAAGCTGCCAGATATCATAGTTTTCAAACATTCTACTTCGCAGTACCAGAACAATAGATTTACATTTTGGATTAATTTCTACAAAACTTTCTGGAAAAAGTATTTATTATCGTTCATTCTTTTTTCTGTAGTAGGACTTGCGCGAGAGTTGAATCTTCAAAAACGTTAATCTGGTTATAATTTGTATGAACTTAAATGATGGGCATCGATTTAATAATACTTTATAATAATTATGATCGATTATTCTAATTGTTATTCTTAGCTTACGAGAATGAAGAAGAAGTTGCTGGTGTATTTAAAGCCTTTTTCCATTTAGCTAATTAGTTTAATAAAAGTACCATACTTTCGTCCCATACTTTGCTCATCCCTTACAAATTACTGTGTGCCGGAAGCATTTAGTGAAGTATAAGTCACGAATCATTTCACGTGAGTGAAAAACTAGGTTGTTCTGCACTCGCAACCCTTGAGAAATTCGTTAGTCGTCCTAGGACTACGGCCAGAATTCTAAGATGTCATCATTAGTGGGCCAAGACGTGTGCGCGACGCTTTATTTGCTTCTGTCTTTTCCCTGGTAACTTTAGCACAGAACGGCGCTATTGTATCAATTTTTTTTTTAAATTTTTATTTCGTATTTTTTTGGCGTTTCTAAGTATTGGTATTAAACATAATTTTAGATTCTATCTTTCTAATAGTGCAGTTGGAAATAGAGCTTTTCAATTTAATGAGTAACCATATTTTAGTAATTTAAAACGTATTTTTATACGTGCACGAAATGACACACACTTTTCTTGCCGGTCCTCAAAGCGGAATAATATAAGGTCTGACCAGGTAGGTATAGTAACTGCATTCGTCTGTTAAAAAAAAATAAATAGTTCAAAACCAACTTACTAACCCTCCTTCCTGCTTCGTTGTTATGTAGATTCATCAGTCCAAGAGCCGTGTTCGGATCTTCCCCCACATCCAGGAATTCCTTCGAGAATTTCTCTCCATATCTGATATCGTCAGAACAACCGCCCCATTTCCATTTCGTGTTTTTTTTCTGCCTGAAGTTAATGTATTATAAGACAACATGATAGCAATACTTGCAAGAGTGGAGCTTTGTAAAGAATGCAAAAGTGTCTATAGTTTCTAGAAATGATAATAATACTAGCAGCAGGCAAATAGTTAAAATGTGTGATGCCCATCATTTGAATTCTTATTTATTGTAGACAGTTTTGCATTTTAATTAAATTAGCTATATCCAGATAAGTTCAAAATAAGTTGTGACCAAAAACTAAGTACCTATTCAAATCAAGATAAATCAGTGAAATCCATATTTGATATTTTTTAATAAACGAGGAAAATTCTTTTGATAGTTTGGGTTAGTTTGGGTTATATATAGTTTTCCTGTACCTTCAGCTCCAAGATGAATTTAAAAAATCAGCCCTGTATCCCCAAAATATTTGTGGTATTCATGGTGAGAGTGTTCGTTAAAGAGATAAAAAATTGAAAATATATTAAAAGATTTATAGGGCACACAGTCGAATGCCTTACTTAAGTCCAACAAACGTGTCAAATGTCCTTACAGCCATCAAGCGGCTGATTGGCAAGACTGATTCCGTCTTATGTCGAAACAGAAATTGAACCGCCACGTTCTGAATAACGATGGTCTTTAAAGTGTAAACTAAAACTCATTGCTGAGCGCCAAATCATAAGTATATGTTTATGATCCTGTTTAGTTCTTATGAGAAGAGGCAGATATGTAGCACTCATACAGGATGCTCGTCGTCTGGAAAGAGAGCTATGACCCTATCCTTCCTGTGCATAAACACAGAAGTTCCATCTCACTAAAACATCCACCGCATCCCCAGCCACTGGCAGCATTATTGGGTTCCAGATTTCACAATTTGAGAATATTTTCCGAATTATCTGAAATGGCGTTAGTGTCTGGAATATAATTTCCGTACTTCGTTCACTTTTTCTTCCATTTGCATTTGCATTCAAAAGATATGTTTAATGTCATAATAACAATATATAGTTGTTGACAAAGCCATTGGAAAAATGAAAATTAAAGTCACAAAGAATATAAAGTCATAAAAGTCAACTAATCAGGACTATAAAACGAGGTCACAAGGCAACAAAAAAGAGAAAAACGAGAGAGAAAGAGGAAATTAAATGGAATTTTGATTTGTTCCGAATGTGCAATCAACAATCTGAGAGCATAAGTCTGGCAGGTACTGTAAGGTCCATTCAAGGGCAACTCGCCTATGTATTTCCAGAAAACCAGACAGACCGTTTTGAAAATAAATATGCAACACTATATCAAGATTGCATGTCTCAAAAACAAGGGGCGACAGAAATAACGAACCTTGGCTCCAGATAAATCTCTAACTGTTTTTTTGCAACAGAAACACTGAATTGAGAAGATAATGAGAATAAGAGCTCCAAAAACAAATGTCATATCGAAGGTGGGACTGAACTAAAGTAAAGTATGCAGCCCTGCCAATGGAGAAGTCTAAGCCCTTTGAATATAATCCTTAAAGCATAACAACCAGATGAGATCATATTGCACACATTCAAGATGTGGTTCTCAAATTTAAGCGGGCTGTTAATTAATAAGCCCAGGAATTTGTTAGAAGTGGGCGCAGCAATAGGTTTATTCTCTAGATAAATGTTGCCCAGGACACATTTGGAACTTAAAATATTGGTTTTCCCAATATTAAAAGATAATACATTTGCGTCACACCAGTTTTTTATTTAGCTGATTGCACTTTTTCATTCACTCTGTAAAGATCTGATCATTAACATAAATCAAAAAAAGCAATGGCCTGAGTACAGAGGCTCGCGGAACTTCGGCATTGATATTTAGTTCTTCCGAGCTAGTATTATTTAACCTAACCGTTTGTGCACGCCATGACCAATAAGAACGAAGCCATTCCATGGCTGCCCTCTAAACTCATACACCTTTAGCTTCCGCAGCAGCACTCTGTGATCCACGCAATCAAATGCTTTTGACAAATCACAGAAGACCAGCTGCGGCAGTATTCAGTTGGTTTAATAATAGCTCTAAAAAGTTAAAAATGGCGTCACTCGTACCTAATGACTCACGGAAACCAAACGGCTGACACTCAACAACTCATGCCTACTTAAAAACGAAATCATTCTCACCTTGGCCAGCCTCGCCACTTGTTAAGCCAAAGTAGGCAACATGGCTATTGGCCGGAAGTTTGATGGACGATTGTGGCCTCCTCCCTTGTAAAGAGGTATAATCACAGCGTTTTAAAGACAGGTTGGAAAGATTTCCGGTAAAAATGGGTTCTTTATTGCCTCTCCAAGAGCATGCAAAGCACTAAGAGGTAAAATCCTCAGAGAAAATCCATTCCGGATTGATGCCATCTTATTCTTAATATTTGCAAATGTGGGGTTGGACTCATCATGCTTCATCTGCAGTAGTGGGAGTAAAAAGGAATGTTTCAGCCACAGCAACATATTTTAAATAGCTTCATGGGTGAGGTGTGAGGTATTTAGCGGCAATATTACAATCAAAAGAGTCAAGGTCATTATATATACCTAAGAACATATATACTTAACCTACCACAAGACAGCAGAGAATTCAAATCGTTCTTCATTCAATAAGTGATCAAACCTATAAACCCTGTGGGGACCTTAGGCCGTAGCGTTTAGTACTTGTGGTCTATCAATAAAGGAGTCTTAAGGACCTCTTCTCCTCAGATTGGTGCTGTTCCTCCTAGCCTTGCTGGGTTACTGGTAGTTTCATATCGGTCTTTTTATCAACATTGATAAAGCACCGGGATTTGATCTAATCTCTTGCATAATTTTGCAAGAACTCTCAGAACAGTGCATCAATGCAATATTATCCATAATCTGCTTCTCTTGCTCTTGGAAGGTAGCACAAATCATTATGATTTTCTATTCAAAGCCGAGAACAAGCCATGAAATGCCTCCTCATACTTTTCTGCAGTTTTTGAGAAGATGTGCGTTGAAAGTGTCAAAATAATAATAGAGGAAAGAGAAATTATACCATTCCATCTGTTTAGGCTCCTTAACAAGCCCGGAACAATGGAGCAAGTGCATAGACTGGTTAACCAAATAAACAGTTGCTTTCCTCGATATATCCCAATCTTTTGACAAAGTATGCCACGCTGCATTGCAAGTCACGCTAAAGAGGCTCTTTCTTCACCCTGACTTGGAGCTGCTAAAATCCTAGCTGGCCGAGAGACACTCCTTGGTGAAGCGTTGAATAAACTGAGATACATCCCATATGTTCAAGCGTTCCTCAAGGCAGCGTCCTCTGCCCAACAACATTACACCTCATATATACAGCAGACCTTACAATAACAAGAACCACTACATTGGCAATATATGCTGACGACACTGCTATTCTGCACCCCACACTGATCGAATATCAGCCTCAAGAAACCTCTAAATAAATCTAAATAAAATTCATCACTGCCTAAAAACATGGCGTATCAAAGCTAATGTAACAAAGTCCATACATGTGGCCTTTACACTAGGGAGAGAAACATATCCTCCTGTGAAGATTAACAACTGTCAACTTCCGCAAGCCAAAGAAGCTAAATATCTCGGTATGCATTTAGACCGACCGACGCCGACGCCTCACTGCAAAAAAACATATATTCACAAAAGGTAAGCAGCTAGGACTTAAACGTAGCCAAATGTATTGGCTAATTGGTTGAAAATTAAAATTGTTCTTGGACAATAAGATATTACTCATGGAATCCAACTCTGGAAAACTGCAAGTGACTCCAACGTTAATATTCTGCAAAGCTTCCAAAACAAAGTGTTGCGTGCCATAGTAGACGCGCCTTATTGAGACGGGTTACTGGCCCATTACATTTATCCACTGTTCTTTATCGCTTTTTGTTTCACGTAACCTCCTATACTTATTTCCTTGTCACTCATCTAGGGAAATGAACGTAGGTGGATCACTTTCCCCGTGGTTGCCCATTCGCCTACAATTTCTGTACAGGGTGGCTCGAATTCGTGTCTATGTATGGGGAACTCGAAAACCGTAAGAGATACAGTGTCGGTCAAATTAAGGCAAAATTGCGCATTTAGGTGCCTAGCAATATGCCGTTTAGAAAGTTTTAAAATTCCGAGTATTTCCGGAGATATCCGGAAAAACCGAAATTTTGAAAATTTGTTTTATTTTTTCCTGGGCTTATTTAAAAACGGATTTCAAATTGAATTGCATTGCCACTTTTTTCGCTCTATCTAATGATGGTATCCAGTTTGAAATCCGACGTTTCGTCTTAAAGGAATCATCATCAACTTTCTTTTTTTAAATACGAACTTTAATTTTTTTTATCGTTTTCAGATGGTATTAACGTTATTAATATGACTATGTGTTATTATTTTTTTAAAATTTTTTTTTTATTTTTTTTAATTTTTATTATTATTTTTTTAATTATATATTTTGCTTTGGCGTAATTTTAAATAATTTAAGGTAGGTACTTTTGAAATTTTTATATTTTATAAAAATATTTTATTTTGTTATTTGTATTAAGTGGAAAATTGGAGCGTATTAAAAATAAAAAATAGTAAAATTATTTCTTACGAGAATATGGCCATGAACTCATACTCAAACAAGTTGCTTACTGCAAAGATAAAATATTCCCAACTTTTAACCAATTGAAGAAATTATTTAATAGAGAACATCAACAATAATTTATAATCATACTACGTGAACTTTAATGGAAAAACACCTATTGGAATTTTGCTTATAAATAAAATGCACTAAGCAACTTGTTTGAGTAATAGTTCATGGCCATATTCTCGTAAAAAAAATTTTTACAATTTTTAATTTTTAATACGGGATCCAATTTTCCACTTAATGCAAAAAACAAATAAAATATTTTTATAGAATATGAAAATTTCAAAAGTACCTACCTTAAATTATTTAAAATCACGCCAAAGCAAAATATATAAAATAAAAATAATAAAAAAAAAAACACATACTCATATTAACAACGCCAATACCATTTGAAAAATTATAAAAGAAATTAAAGTTCGTATTTAAAAAAAGAAAGTTGATGATGATCCCTTGAAGACGAAACGTCGGATTTAAAAATGGATATCATCATTGGATGGAGCGAAAAAAGTGGCAATGCAAAAGTGCAATTAGATTAGAAATCGGTTTTTAAATAAGCCCAGGAAAAAAATAAAATGATTTTTAACAATTTCGGTTTTTTCCGGATATCTCCGCAAATACTCGGAATTTTAAAACTTTCTAAACTGCATATTGTTAGGCACTTAAATGCGCAATTTTGCCTTAATTTGACCGACACTGTATCTCTTACGGTTTTCGAGTTCCCCATACATAGACACGAATTCGAGCCACCCTGTACATACATTTTGATGTTCTTTTTTCACTCACGTTTGATTAAGAAACAGAAGATATACCATGAATAAAAAAAAATCAGTTTGACAACGCTGCACCAGGACAGTGACGCGCGCCGATGACGGCTTGGCATTTTGGTAATGGCCGCTTTATTTGGTTGTGATGTTTAAGTTTTTTTTGTGATTTATTGTGCGATTCTCAGAGTTTCCCACCTTAAATTATTGACTTTTATTAGTGATTAGAGTGTATATTATTTATTATGATGTCAATTTGTTGCAAGCATGTTCAGTCTGGATGCTCGATGGAAGACAACGTCTTTGTCCTTATAGGTATTATTTGCATTTGTCATTCAGTTGAACTTATGCCACTTTTTGCTTTCATTTGAGAAATATTACTCATAAATAATAATCGAAAGTAGCATTAATGCAATTTAATTAAATTTGTGTAAAATCCACGTAATCAATAATTTAAAGCCTTTACAACTAATAATAATAATACATATTATGATTATATTTATATTAAATTTAATAAATGCGAAGGAAAAATCATAGTCTGTTTAGTTGAGTGATATTGATTGAAAAATATAAATGAAAACCAAATAAATGACATTTTGAATTATATGCGAGTATTTTTTTATTTGACCCTTGAAATTTTGAAGAAATAAAAAAAAGAGATGGTTAATTTCAATTTGGCGGGCAAACAACAGCGCCCGTCTCGTGCCCCATCTACGTTCGTTTCCCTAGGAGAGAGACAAAGAGGCATGCCAGCTTTTTTACTTTCTTTCTCTCGTTTGATTTTTGATTTTATTAAGATTGAGTTGCGCGTCTCTCCCTGTCTCTGACGTTCTCAATGAAGTGATTGCGAAATTTATAGGGTCTTAATTTTAATCGATACATCCAAGCCAGGAGTGCCCTGCCATGAAAATAGTATATTAAGATACTAGTTTTAAAAGACCATATTTTATCGCACGAGCACGAAATTAGGAAACGACCCGCTTGCGGGGAGTTTCCTAACGTGCGAGTGCGCTAAATGTCTTTTAAAACGTGTATTTTATACTATTCTTTCTATTTTGCACGTTTTTTAATGAAAAACATTAATTTATTCGAGTCGCGATCAAAAGTTGGACAGCCATCTTGTCACTTTTGACGTCTGTATTATTAGGAATCCCATTCAAAACGGTGTCGAAATTTTTGGTAGTGAGCCTTGGCATTGAACAATTTTGTTAATATCATAGTAATCAGTCAACAAAAGTAGTGTCGAAAAGAGCTTCTTTTCGACACTACTTTGCGTATCGCAAAGACTTCTTTATGATGCCAAAATAGAAAAAAGAACATTAAATAAAGCGACATAAACACTACAAAGGTCTATCTTGAGTAGGAATTATGGTAGCCATGAAAACGTGCCATGAGCAACCCCACGGATAAAATGCAAATAATAGGCGGTTTTTAAACTTTTGAAGTGGTTGAATCGAAGATGTAAGAAGTAGGGGCTCAGGAAAAAATAAATTTACTAGAAACAGAATCTGGGACAAAGGTAGATGAAGGGATTTATCTCACATTCACCTAAGTATTCAGTTGAGCCTCATAAAAATTAACGGGACATGGCCCTTAGAGTTGTATCTCTAACTCAAAAAAAAAAAAAAATAAAAAATAAGTGACTAGCCATGAACCAAGCGAAGCGCAGAACATTTACTTTGTGAATGTAGGGCAAAAATATCTTAGGATACTTTATTGTTACCCAGTGATATCACAAGAGGTGATACCTTGGCCCGTCTAGTGGCCTGAAAGTCTGTGTCACTTTTCTTGTTTCATAGTTCCTTTGAAATTTGATCAATTTTGATAAAGGCTGGTTCAAAGACTTCTCCCAAATGTTTCTCTTTAATTTATCTCAAGTAGAGCAGTACTTTACACTATTTTATGTTAAATTTCTCAAATAAATTCACCAATTTATATGTTATCTATACATACCTTATTTTGTTATCGCAAGAACACCATTCTGAAAGTTCCCCTTTCGTGCATGCCCGCGTAACGGCGTAAGCCATCGACGCTGCTGAGATTGCGTTTAGGTAAGCTGCTTCTCGACTTTCTAAAAAAAAGATATAATTATTGCTAAGGCTTTAAACAACTACGAACATAGACAAATTTATTAGATTTTCAATTAATTGAGCCTTCAAATAGGCAAAGGGTGTACAAAATGGTGGCATCGTATATATATTTAAAAAGCTAGTGACAACATATTATATACTAAAACAGAAAATTATTTTTACTTTATCTATCGTAAAATAATTTTTGGCAAAATAATTGAAGGAATACTTTTTATAAAATTCCAAATAAAATATAACAAAAGTTCATTTTGCCAGCTCGGGTGGGTAAAATGTCGCCTTCCTTTCTTGGATGTAGTTTTAAAGATTAAACATCAGTGCACATTTCTCAACTGAAAATTTTTGTTTCTTTGGCTAGCCCAGCACAACCAACACGTCCACCCACCTGATGCAAGAATAATACTGAAGCCATATTTCTCCTGCTTTTGACATTATTTTCTATTATTCTGTACAGGGAATACACGAAAACTCATCATTATCTTCTTCAGAAAACTGGTCGATTGCTGTGTCTGATTCAGATTCTAATATCAACTTTTTAGTTACTGTTTTTCTTTTTCGCAGAAACCATGGTTTGGTTACTCTTTTGTTTTGCCTCTTGAAAATTTTTCGTGGCGTTCTTTTTCCTTGCCCTAAAAACGAATTCCCTGCTGGCAATGGAGTTAATTCTGCTAAAGTGATCCGTATCTCTTTAGTTTTTATCAATTAACATTATCGCTTTCCAGTCGAGGTTTTAATGTAGAAATATTTTCTGTGCTCATTATAGGTTGAGGATTATTATCAGATCCAGGCTGAGAATTATTATCCTAACCACCTTGAGGGTTACTATCAGATCCAGGTTGAGGATTATTGTCAATAAGAATATTTGTAATTTCTAACGCCTGCCACATATAATCTGGAAACACGGCAGCATTGATTGGGAAGATACCAGTTTCACTAAAATCATAAATAGCATTTTGAACAGTTACTGCTTTGCCATATGCTTCATTGAACAATGCGCTAGCTACTTGAAATTGTGCGACCTCTCTACCTTGATGCGTTTTAAGCCACTCAGTTATCTTTTGATCATAATACATTTTTAAAGGCTCAAAGTAGGAGACATCCAGTGGCTGCATTCGGTGCGTGGAGTGTGAAGGCAGGTATAAAAGAACAATGCCATTTTCTTTTGCACAAATAAGAGCATCTAGATACTTGTCGCTTGAATGCCCATGCACAATTAAGAGAATCTTTTCAGTAGGGGAAGTTTTAACATATTTTGAAAAGTGTTGCAACCACTGCAAAAAGACTGACCCCGTCATGCATTCAGATTTTTCAGCCATGATTAGGGTTTCAGGTGGAACATGATCATACAACTATTCATGTTTTCCTGGAACATCAGTGCCAGGAGTGTCTTTGCTGCACTGCGAATGTCGTCTCTGATTTTCTACAACAATTGAGCCTCACGTCAAGAACTTTAGCCTTAATAAATGCTCCCAAAGAGTACAATTTTAGAAAAGCGAATTTTCCTCTTTTGTACAACTTCTTTTGGATAGTCGCCGGTTTTTAGCTCTTCAAAAGTAAACCACTCGTGTAAAACCCTGTACCAAATATTAGATAAATATATGTGCCCGTAACGTTTTCCATCGTGGTTCTCCAGTGAAACAGTAAGACTCATCTTTAAAAAAGAAAAGGCTTATCAGGATTACAGGTTGTACAAAACCAACTTGGATTGGACCTGATAACACCTTCTTGCAAGGGGGTGGAATGGCACTGCTGCGAGGCAATTTGCCAGCACGCCTCTCTTCCAGTGCTTAGTGCTCCTGCATAATTCCAGTGTGAGAGGACTATTTGGCAGAAATCGCGAGTAAGGGCCTGTGCCCCTGGAACATCCCGTCTTTTGCACAAATATGAGCTAATGAATTGCACGGCCGAGTTCATAAGCAAGGAGGTTTCGCACGTTTCGCACACTGTAGGTATACCACTTTCTGTCAGAGACTCCAATCCCCCCAGGATATATCCCCGATCGCCCTCAGGCCACGCTACCGCGTACGAAAATAAAACCTGGAGTCCTAATCACCCTCCGCTACGCGACCCACCCCTTACACCTTCCAGCCGGCACGACTCACAAGACTTCCCCCGAAGGATTAGAACACGTTATCTAAGCAAAAAGCTTCTAATACTCTTGCCGAATTCTGTAATCCGTTTCCAACGTGTCCGTCATTCGACGGCAGGACCGGAAGTGAAGACACACAACAAAATGCTATTAGGCGTCAAATTAAAACCCACGCTAATACTGATTATCAGGAGTACCGCAATGCTGAACTGAACATTCGCTCCGATCCATCTGCATTTTGGGCATTTGTTAAGGGCAAAAATGCCCAAACAAAAATCTCTGGCATCTTAAAGTATGATTGCGGTGAATACGGCGGCCTTCAGGCCTTTGGCAACACTTTTGCTGACTTTTTTCGCAGTGTGTATGTCGATCCGGCACGAATCGATGATCTGAGAACTGCTGTGCTCAGTTGCAGGTTGCAGCAACGTAAAATTCCGCCTGACGACGTACTGAAAGTCAGCAAAAAGCTCAAAAATAAAATTGAATAATGAAATGCATCATAAAGCGCAAGAGCCGAACCACCTTCAACGTTTTATTGAAGAAAATGCTTTAATTAGAAGACGGGGATATGGCAGGAACTAGATATGATCCATGGGAATTTCTCATATTGGATTTTGCCGACTTACTACACCTTAGATTTGAAGTGTTTCCCAAGGAACCTATATCCGCCACTGTATCTCGGCAACCAGTCATAGGATCATATTGGGCCCATGAGACCGTTTCATCAGGTGGCCAAGAACTACAACACGCTAAAATATCGTCAAATTCCGACATTATTTGAAATCCCATTAAAAGTGAGCGGGGTTCTTTTGGACCTTTTTTTCATCAGGAATCACAATGAATCACGAAAATGAGTTCGATTCAGATGACATCCTAAAAGATGCAGATTTTAGGGTTGAAAGGAGCTCAGATGAGGAAAGTAGTGCAGATGAAAAAAGAGGAAAAATATAATGCAGAATAAAAGGAAGACAATAACGCAGATGGGCAACAGGAAAAAACGAATGCAGAGGAGCAAGAAAATGAAAATTGAGAAAGGCTACTAGAATTGCGGCAAATTGGAATTTAGATTGAATTGTTTTCCAAATTATAAAAAAATAATGTCGATCTCTGGCATTTAAATGTTTTTAAGTCATATGCGACGTATAAATTCTTGCTTTACCAGAGGTAAAGTATGGTAATTCACTAAAACATACGTTGTCACACACCACATCAATTTATCTAGTGGTAAAATATAGCAAGTCACTAAAACTAATTAATACTTGCATATTTTCTTAATCGAATAATTATCCCTATTACGTCGCATACTCATAACCCAAAAGGCGTAATTCTATGTTCCTAAATTATTTTGAGATGTACAGAGTCTTTCCTCATATATTGACATTAATTATTCTGGCTACCAAGATCCATAAGTAATTATATGATGTAAAGTACGACCCGGTGGCATAGTACGATCTTTTACAGTACTACGGCACCATGCTATATTAGCCGCTTCTGATTGGTGGGTTAACGTGAGTGACTTTAGGGTACTGTTAACTCTTCACGCATGGCCCTCCGCTCGCTTCGCTCGCTCCGGGGCGCAACTAACGAAACTAACTGAAACTAACCCAAATTTACAAAAAGAAACAAACATAACCTTAAAAATATATAAAAAAACATCTCTTAGCGTCCATACCACACACACACACAGAATCTGCATGGGTTATTTGAAGAGTAATCAAAATGTGATACATACAAAAGTTTTAGGGTTTTACGTAAATTTTAAGAATTCGTCGGAAGGAAAAACAATTGAATGACGGACAAATTTGTGTATACTTTTGATATTCTTAAATGGAACCCCGTATATGATTGCACATTTTTAAAAAGCACAATTTTTCGATTCCAAAAATATATAGTTCGCCTTTGTTAGGTTAAGCCGTTTTTAATATATTACGTCCTAAACTTCGCTGTAATTTTAAAAAGTAAATCAAAGTAGCCACGAGGTGTATTGACAAAGCGTTTTAATTGATTAAAGGTTTAAAAAAATAATAAACAACAACAAACAATAATAATAACAATAAACAAATAAACAACACATTAACTAAATATATAAATTTTAACGATTTTTTGACTGGTTTTAACAGCTATAATTTTAGCTTGCAGTTCCGCTTGGACGGGTTGGAAGGGGTTAGTTTGGTTACCAATGGCCATTGAATCGGCACACTACTACCTATCCAAGTTTCATACCTTTAATTCAGGTAATTTAGCACAGAAACTACGTTGTGTAGTGGTGTCCCATCCTGATGCCATATTATGTTATTGTTTTGTCTCACTGGGAAGTGCTCAAGCAAATTTTCCCCATCATTTTGCAATGTATTGAGATATCGTTACCCAGTTAAAGACTGAATTGCAACGTAAAACCCTAAAACTTTTTTATGTATCACATTTTGATTACTCTTCAAATAATCCCTGTATGAGGTTGTCAATATTGAGGAAAGACTCTGTACTTAATTTACGTGATTTACAATTGTTTCCCATCTTCAAAAATAATTTCGATTTGATTTAATACAGTTTACCTGTGAAGTACAGATGCATACAATGTATATACAAACTTTTCTATAGTATTTAAAATATACACAAATTTATTAACAATAATGAAGGGTCCAGCAATAAATAATACAAAAATTTTCTTACTTATTGTAACTACATTTCCAAACGTATTGTTTTTCTCTGGAAACGTCGTACAGTTCCATCGGCTATACGAGAACTGATTTTGGCATTCCTCCATCGCTAACCTAGCTCCGTTTCCTATTATCTGAAATAAAAAATATCTGTTACGAAAATTTGATAAATAGGCGCCAATAATTTTTTAATGTGTCATTGGAAGTCTACAGTGAGAAAAATCCACTTTTTAGGCGCTTCGTCCACTAAGGCGACCCACTGGTCACGATCCCATTTAAAATTATAATATCGGATAGTCTAGTATTTGCCTCTGATGTCCGAAAAACAACATTTTTTGTTATGCGAATAATCGCGAGAAACTAATCACTTAAAAAGATCAATAAATAGTTTATATGTAAGCTTTCAAGTGAAAAAATTTAAAGTATATACAAGATGGCTCACCGAATGTTTTTAACAAAAGATACTTGGGCATGTTAAATTTAGTGCGCATTTTCACTTGCGCAACTTGAGGCTCATTTACAGTTATCACTTCGTATGTTTGGAGAAATCATCCAAAGTGATACGTGTAGATTGCCTTTCATTTTTGTTTCATCCAAAGTATATACTCAAGATGAACGATGGGATAAATCAAGACCTTTTGAAGATTGTTTTAATAAATTCGAACGTTGTGACGGTTTGCTTGAGAAATAGAAAGAAACTTAAGTAACGATGTGTTTATTAGTCAGATCGAACGTCCCTTACTGCTCGATTGATGAAAAAGAGGCGATGAGGCGAACCTCGTCATTAAGCTTATTAATGAAACCCCCAGGATTATTCAGGCCAATGATGATAAACAAAAAAAAATCTACTCCAATACTCGATTACCATAATGCTGGTAGAACGAAATCAAGAACCAGTGGTTTTAGAGGGTGATGGCCTGTTCACACTATAATGTTGTCCTCATGCAAAACCTGGTTTAGTCAAGCTATTGTCAGCGGTGAATTGTAGGTCGATGGCTTTTTTTAGATTTGGGGTGGATGATCTGCTTGGCGACAATGTTTCTGAGAATTTTTATATGTTAAGAATAATATTTCAATACCATAATATAAAGTATATATATATATTTCAGTTTCTGAGTTGTTCAGTAAAATCTGCTCATTATTTGATAAGTTGTCTTCGGGCCCTGATGGCATTCCAGAGTTTTTCCTAAAGGGCACATATCCTGAGGTTGAGTGAATAAAGTTCAGTTGACACAAATACAATTAACGATGCGTAAGGCAGAACTTGTAGATATCATAAGTCAGAAAATCTACAAGTTGTAGTTTGGAACTCGTTTTGACTTAGGCTTCGCAACAAAAAGATAAAAATAATAAAACCAGAAGTTAAATCAATTTAAAAACATCAAAAGGATTCAATTATTGAGTCATACTATACATACTAATTACTTCTGTTTTGGAACACTGTAGTACTAAAAATAATAAATGAAGAAAGATCGGCTTATTACCATAAAATGATTGGTGTGTGGATACAAGAGTTTGGCTCCAACTCAATAGAAAAAAATATCCTATCGTAACCATGGTACTCTGTGTTACTTAAAATTATTCCACTATGGTAGACTGTAGCGACTATATTTAATGAAAGAGAAAAAAAAAGTTATCTATTTACCTATAAACAATTTGCTACACGAGGTATAGTAACCATTGAAAACTGAGTAAATCGATCCGCCGTATAGCAAAAACACTTGTTATTAAAACTTAAGATTATTAAAAAAGTATATTTTCGGTTAAAGTTGAAAGAAAATTTTAGCTAGCTGCAATATGAAATGACGTATCTGTTATGTTAATTAACAGAGTAGCACACTAATTTGCGGCACGCAACATAAATTACCGGTTTTATAATCAGTAAGATATGGAATCGATAACTACCTGATACGAATTAAGTAAAGCGAATGACAATGAACACTAAACAGTCGGTTTAATGCTTATTTTCATTAATTATATAATTAATTAATTACCCCAAAACATACCCATGTCCCGTTCACACTTCCGAGTCCACTAAGACGTCATATCAACTAGTAGTATTGTGATCACAATACGTTTAAAAAACACTCTTGCAATCTAAGATAGTATACACGAAACGTTACTGAATTAGTCAACTTTCAATTCCCTTAAGTTAACGCTCCTACCAGCTGGCGATGAGAGCAGTTTGATTACGGGGAGTGGCGCCCCCGCAATTCCGAGCTGCCACGGGATGTGGCCCATCAAATCACATCATCCTTCCCCAGGCTGGAGAACACCGAAGTACAAAGTCTGGAGCTGATTAATGACAGTTTGTGACAAGACGGGCTGCATTGTATTAGCAGGCAGGAACGTCAAACTGGTGCGAGCAATTTGATTACGGGTAGTGATGCCGCCGCCATTCCTAGTTGCCACGGCATGTGGCCCATCAAATCTCATCATCCCCCCCAGGCTGGAGAACACCGAAATACATAGTCTGGAGCTGATCAATGACAGTTTGTGACAAGAGGGACTGCATTGTGTTAGCTGGCAGAAACGTCAAACTGGTGAGAGCAGACCACCCCACCAGAACTGGGAAGTGCTAAGTGGTTTTTCCGAATCACGTTCCGCTTCAGCGCTGGTGGTTCCGGGTTCCACAGTAGGAATATATATACATAATAGTGCTTCTCGGATCAAAATATTCCGGAAGTAAACTCCTCGGCTATTCGTATCTCCGGGCGCCGCGCCGGGTGGCCCTGGGGGCCCTTCATACAACGTGTCACAAACAACAAGGATTTAGAATAGATTTCTGCAACATAAGAGGCGTAACTACAAACATTAATTCGGTACATGGTACACCAACATCTACAAACAAATAGACCACACATATTAGCCCTTACAGAAACACGAGTATGTTCCACAAAAACAACAGTAAACTACCTCTACCTCGGTTACGTCTTACACACCCGATTTAGACATAAGTTCGGAATATGCCTTTTTGTCCAAAGCGACCTTTCCTGTCACCGCGAGGAAAAACTCGAACCGAACAACCTTGACGTCATGTGGCTCAAGTTCACCGATAAGGGATTAACCAAGTTTATATTCTGTCTATATCGCCCTCCGAGCGATAGAGCCTACCAAAGCTTTTTTACAACACTAGCTACCACTTTTGACTCAATACAGGTCGATAACCGCAATTCAGAAATAATCGTTCTAGGAGACTTCAATGCCCACAACACCAGCTGGCTCAAATATCACAACAAGACCGACAACGACGGTAGAGAAGCTGAAGCATTTGCCATCAGCCGCTTGTAGACGAACCCAACTCGAATCTCAGAGAGGGGCAAATTCGCCGCCTTCCTGGATCTTTTTCTAACCACCAATCCCGACCAGTACACAATACAGTTGGCATTACAATTCTGCAAAATTTGGCGTTACAATTCTGCAAACTGGGACGATCTAAGGATAAACACAATCAAAGGATCAGGAATAAACTTTTGCAATGCCCCAGTGGCTTCAGGAATTTCTGGTCGGTAGCAAAGGCAGTAAGCAATAACTTTACAAACACGTCTCTCACCTTTGACAGACGAACGTGGCATCACGGCGACTACAGGCAAGGAAAAAAGCAAACATGCCCGCCAAAATGTTTGCATCGCACTCTACTTTAGACGTCCCCCAAGGCAAGGATTTCCCCATCATATAGAACATCAACACTACCATCGCAGAAGTCAAGTTTCATCACCTTGATATTCGTAAAATCCTTAAAGAGCTAGATACACAAAAGGCATCAGGACCGGACGGAACACCTGCCATCGTGTTTAAGAACTCCTCCAACGAACAGCAATTAATCAAGACCTGGAGAAAGTTCAAACTTGGGGCGACATAAATTTGGTCCAGTTCAAAAAGACCCAAGCAGCCACGTTTCATTATGGCAGGATCGACCATTTCTTCATCCTCGTCAATCGGACTACTGGGTGTCTCGGTCAACAGCAATATGTCCTGGTATGACCACGTTGCTAACATCGCGCGCATCAGCCTCCCAGAAGCTTGGTGCGCTATTTCGCAACAAAAAACTGTATACACCGCAGCGGTTGCTCTTGCGCTATAAAGCGCAAATAAGATCGTGCTTAGAATATTGCTGACACATCTGAGGTGCCGCACCAAAGCACACCCTAAAGCTTCTGGATTCTATTCAGAAGAGATCTGTGCTTCTCATCGGCGACCCGGAGTTGACTCGGAATCTGGATAGTCTGGAACACCGCAGACATGTGGCCGAGATGTCCCTGTTTTCAGATACTTTTACGGCAGATGTTCCCCTGCAGCGCCTGTCAGACAGTAATGACAGACGGCAAGAGCGCATCAATTCGTCGTACAACTGAAAATACCTAGAACATCGCTTTATAAGAACTCCTTTGCCTGGTGCACTGCATCACTGTGGAACTCACTCCCAAGACACCTGTTTGCCCCTAATTGCAACCTACAACTGTTCAAGAACCGTGTCAATCAACATCTTCGCACACACACCGCTCGTCGAGCGCCATAGGATCTCCCTTAAAAGTGTGTGTGCCACTGCCATAAAAAAGCGTTAATGTATTAAATAAAAACGGCAAATAAAAAAACATTTTAAAATGCCGAAGTTTATCTTACTTAAAGAAGAATTAAACGTGTAATGGAAAACAAAATAAACGTGTAGATGTTGCCTATACGGCGGCGGTATGATTCAACCAGCAATTAAAATATAAAGTGAAATTTGCTTATCTGACTTCAAGGTTCGTTCTGCTAGGCCACAGCTTATACCGTACCGAATCAGTTATTTAACTCTCCACGTGTTTTGAAGCATTAAAATCCAACCAATAGGAGCATTTTCCTCATATTCTGGGCGTCTGCAATTTGCCGAATTATATGAGGGCGACTTCGTTTATTTATGAATAACAGTACCGGTGTGGTGTCCAATGTAGTGTTATCTTTTTCTATTCCGATAGTTTGCCGAATCGAAGAGACATAAACGGATGCCGCACCTGGTTGAGTCGGAAACTGAACACACCGCACAGCGTTGGACTCTCGATTTTTTGGCAAGAAGCAGCAGGTTACGTTCTTAGATTGGATTGTTTGCGTGTTATTATTTGTGCTCGATTATTTATTTATTTAAGTGTGTTAACTTTTTAGACATTTAATCATTAAAGTGTTTTCATTGTTAACCATGGTTGTATACGTTGTTTTGTCCACAAGAATAATAAATAACCAGAATCCAAACTCTCAACTGTCACCGTGTATATTGTCTAAAAGCGCTTGGTGACCTTCAGGCCACGTCACAGCCAGAATTTCATGAGCGTGCTTACTGCATTTTGACTGATTTAAATTATCCATCTTATTAAGAAAATAGTAGCTGAACCACGGCACATAATATGTGCCGTGGCTGAACCATTGTTTATACAGTGCTGAACTTTAGTTGAGAATAAGTGACACTAAACGAAATTTGATTGGACGACTAACCCAAACTAGCCAAGTATATTAAAATTGATTATAATGTATCGCAACTGGCTCAAATAAGTAAAATAAGTAAAGACTAAGTGAAACTAACCGAAAGTTGATTGGACGACTAACCCGAACTAACCAAATCTATTAAAATTGATTATAACATATCATAACTTGCTCAAATCAGTAAAATGAGTTGAAACTAAGTGCAACTAACCGAAAGTTAATTGGACGACTACCTAACCCGAACTAGACAAATCTATTAAAATTGATTATAACGTATCGTAACCGGCTCAAATAAGTAAAATGAGTTGATGCTAAGTGAAACTAACCGAAAGTTGATTGGACGACTAACCCGAACTAACCAAAATTATTAAAATTGATTATAACGTATCGTAACCGGCTTAAATAAGTAAAATAAGTTGGGACTAAGTGAAACTAACCGAAAGTGAATTGGACGACTAACCCGAACTAACCAAATCTATTAAAATTGATTATAACGTATCGGAACCGGTTCAAATGACTAAAATAAGTTGAAACTAAGTGAAACTAACCGAAAGTTAATTAGACTACTAACCAAAATTAACAAAATCTTTTAAAATTGATTATAATGTATCGGAACCGGCTCATATAAATAAAATAAGTTGAGACTCGATAAAGAAATATTCCTTTCTTTCACGTGTACTGTGATACTCGTAACTTTTTATTTGTAAAAATGAATGCATATCTTTTTATGTACTCTATTAATAGATTGTTTTGCATGTTAATGATATATCTGTTATAACCAGTTCAAATGACTAAAATAAGTTAAGCTTAAATGAAACTGACTGAAAGTTGCTTCAACGACTACCCAAAACTATTAAAATTAATTAAAATGTATCGGAACCGGCGCAAATAAGTAAAATAAGCTGAAACTAAGTAAAACTAACCGAGAGTTGATATGACGACTAACCAAAACTATTAAAATTGATTAATATATGATTCTCTCACACTTTTTCTCTTTTATAACATCGATAAAAAAGTATTCACTTCTATCACGTGTAATGTGCTACTCGCGACTTTTTTTTGCCAATCTCGATGAATTATGGGGATCCCTAAAGTCCAAAAAACATTAAATTCTGAAAAAAAATTGTATCCCTGTGTGTGTGTCTCTGTCCATCACACGACTTTTCTCCAAAACCGTTAGGTCGATAACTACCAAAATGGTTATTTAGGAGTTTCGGGACAATATCTCCAGACGTTTAATAATTTTTTTTTAACGTTACAATTAAGGATAGTTTATATAAAGAAGAAGAGAAAAAAATGGTTTTCACAAAAACGGCCTTAACGAATTTCATTAGATTTTCTATATGTTTACAATTTAGTAGGCAAATAATACGTACTACCCCGTTTTTCAGTGAAAAATCGGTGCAGTCCCTTTACTCTTGAGAAAAATGAACAAAATCGATTTTCTCGGAAACAGGTCCAACGATTTTCTTCAAAGTCTGTACTTATTTACCAATTGGTAAGGCAAATAATATGCACTTGTTTGTTTTCCTAGGGAAAATAAGACAAAGCCACTTTACTTGTAAAAATATTGACCTACCAATTTTTCCCAGTTCTGTGGCGTTCCAATAAGCGAGAAATTAGTACCGTTTATTTCAGAATTTTTCCAAACCATCAGTGTTTTTCAAATTCACAGATTCCGATTCTGTATCTCGGATTCGCGTATCTCGCATAGAGAATCCTCGTGTGAAAGAGCTCTTATTCTCGCCTCTCCTTTTAAGTTTTTTTCCTC
This sequence comes from Pissodes strobi, assembly GCA_016904865.1. Taxonomy (NCBI): domain Eukaryota; kingdom Metazoa; phylum Arthropoda; class Insecta; order Coleoptera; family Curculionidae; genus Pissodes; species Pissodes strobi. The sequence goes on from MU183834.1 coordinate 32,860, forward strand.
TCAGGTGTAACCGCGTATTTCCAACAGCTATTTTATTTACTACAGCTGATAGTCTGAGAACGAGGGATCTGTACCATGCATTTTAAGGAACCTCTATAACACTCGCAAAGAACCACCTAAAAAAAATCGATTTTTATGTAAATCAAACTAGCGGTTTCGATTTTAGAGTTCGACAGACAATTCGGAATTGCGAAACTGGTGAAAATCGGCAATTTCCGAAAAATCTCAAATTTTATGTAATTTTTTTTATTTTTGCCTTTTACCCTATATCTCCCTTACTTTAAGTCCGATTAAATTGAAATTTTTAGGAGAACCAATTTGGACATTTGTTATCATGACTGACATGAGAGAAATGCAAAAAACGAACGTGACACTAGCTTTATTTTTTTTAAAGTTGTTGACACGAAACTTGTCAAAAATGCAGCAACAAATACTCGATCTCGAAAATTTTTTTTGGTTTTTTGAGATAAATATATATAGTAAGCGACAAACCGACAGAACTGAAGAAACTTTTTTATTTTGGTGGTTTTTTGATAAGTGGTTTGGTTTTTAACATAACGGTTCCAGGGTGCCACAATATCGAAAAAACTATGCCGACCGCGGCCTCTCACGCACTGCACAAGCAACAGTAACGCCATGCGTAGCTTGAGAGCGCCAAGATTGGTATTGTACTAATACTAACCTATTTAATAATCGTAACGTTTATTTCGAAGTTTATTCCGTAAATTTTAATTTTGAGAAATGAGAAAAATATGAAAAATAGTATTAAATATTTTGATAAAGGCGATTTTTTTTGTGATTTAAATAGATTCGATTTAAAATATCGTTCACTTTGTTATTTATGCCCAGTGTTTTTCAACATATTCATTTTATTTCTACATTTAACTTCGACTCGTATAGTTAAGCAACAATAGTTAAGAGATAGTTAACACATTTTGTGAAAAGGGATGATGATACTTTACATTTTACTTATCTGCTACTATTGAGCTCCATATTTCCCTTGGCATAAACAACTAAAGTTGCAAGGCACATTCGCTTTAAAACATTTTCATTTATTGTATAAGTAAATAACTTGCACCTGCAGTTGGCTGTAATTCCCAAAAAGCTTGGCTTTGCTTCTTTTAGTATCTTTGGTACGAGAGCAATGAGAGCATTGTTTTCGATGTAGCAGACAAAATCTGTAGGTTTTGGAACTTGAGATTGAATTTTACTAGCGCTTTTATAGATTGCGCATTGCAAAAACGCCCTTTTCATATGCATGAAAACGCATCTTTGATGGAGGCAACTCTCTAAAATGAAATACCTAAGATTATAGTTAATAATGCACTTCAGTGATAAAGAGGTTTCAAATTTAACATAATTAGGTACTTTTAAAAAATAAAATGACGCAAACAAACATAGAAATTAATGTTACTCACCTAATGTCAGTTTTACTCGCTCGTAATTCGTCCATATTTCTCATAAAATTTGGCCGGCCGGCCGTACAAATTTAAAAAAAAATGCTCTGCAACTTGTCCATAGAGTAGTCATAAGCGATTCGACTCATTTTAGTGATTCGTACCATTCGAATAAAATGTACAAATGATTCATACCAAAGATTCGTATCTTTTTTTCTATCTTGTATACTGATTACGTGCTGATGCTGACTGTTCCGTATTGGTATTGGTTATACCATTAAACAATGGTTATACATATACATACCTACTATTTAATTTTTATTTTAGCATTTTCGGAGTCATTTTCTATCTAAGATATATGTTTAGTTTATTATCATAAATGCACGTTTTAAAATAGTTTCGCATGCGAAACTATTTTAAAACGTTTTCAATGTATATATTTAATAATTCTGAATTCTGTTTACCTATATAATAAATTAATGTGTTTTGATCTGATCTAAGTAACTGAAAAACCCTCTAGATTTAGTGCTAATAAGGTATCTCAACTTGTAATTCTTCAATTTAATAAAAATAGATTAAAAAATATGAGTTAACTACTTGTTTCACTTTTTCTTAATAAATATACACTATACACTTTAATTTAATGTTTATTTTGTTAAAAGAAACTTTCCTTCTTGTTTTTTATATTACCTATATATTTTATACCTATTACAATATCATTTTTTGTATCTATTTTTTTCAGATATTATTTTTTTAATTAATATACACTGTTAGTTATGTTACTGGCAATCCTGTTATTTCTTATGAATAAAATAAAAGAAAAATACCTGTTACTAGTTCTTATTATATTTCAATCAAAACAAATAAATACTCTATACATTATGCTTAGCAAATATTACGACTGATATCTATAACGTACTTGCTCAATGTTTCTGTTCTTTGGACTCGCCTTTACCGAAAAAAGAGCGAGAGCGACAGAGATAATAATACTAGGAGTGCTCCGACCGTCAAATCAAACGCATCCATACTAGCATTAATAGTATATTATTTTATATGGAGGAAAAGTAATACTTTTCATGGCGCGCTCGTGTTTAACAGCCGAACGGAGTGAGGCTGGTAATAGAGAGCAAGCCATGAAAAGTAACTTTTCCTCCAAATAAAATATGCTGTTTTTTTTTTCAAATGTCGACAAATTAATGCAAAAAGTCTCTTTTTAATAGTAATAATAATTATTATTAAAGATAAGTGGGTTCGCAAGGCGGCTTAGACCGGTGCGGTGTCGGTGAATAGGCTCAGGTTGTTGCTATAGTAATGTAACATAAAGCTGTCAGTGGACACTGTCAACAATAATTATATTTTTAAAATTGCGTCTTCGATTGCGTTTCAATTCCGTATTGATAAGCAGTTATTGAGTAAGTTCGATTAAATAATAACCAATTTGTTCCTAAATTAGTGATTTTTAGAAATGCAGTCACACATTGAGTGATAAATATAAATTTTAGTTTAATAACTCTTGAGTTGTTGACGCTTATTTTGATGTTTGTTTGTATTGTATCTATGTTGCTATGATAACACTTTTACCTCCGCCGGCGGAAAAGTGAAAAGTAAAGCTCCGGCGGAGGAAAAACGAAACTTACTGCCGCCTACACAGTCGAGTAATGACGGATTTACTGGCGTTTGAAGAAAAAAAATATTTCGTTCACCCGACCGGTCGAATCGGTTATTTTGTTCAGGTCTTATCGCTGTCTCTCTCGCTTTTTTATTTCGCTAATGGCAATGGCGAGTCCAAAGAGAGACAGAAACATAAAACCAACGCTCAACGGATACGGCACGCTACTAGTACAAGCCAACTTAGCTACCTGTCGCGACGCGGCCGTCGAAGTGTTTTATTGCAGCATCGTTTTCTTGAAAACTAAAGTAGTAATCAAAAAATCACCGAAATAAAAAAGTTTTTTCGGTTCTTTGGCTAGAACTTTGTCGCTTACTATATACATCTATCTCTAAAAACAAAAAAGTTTTCTCGATCGAACAATTGTTGCTGCATTTTTAAGAAATTTCGTGCCACCAACTTAAAAAAAAAAAAAAAACTGGTGACACGTACTCCTTTTTGCCTTTGTCTCATGTCACTCATGATAACAAATGTCCAAATTGAGTCTCCTAAAAATTTTAATTCAATCAGACTTAAAGTAAGGGAGATATAAGGTGAGAAGGAAAAATTAAAAATATCACATAAAATTTGAGATTTTTCAGAAATTGCCAATTTTGACCAGTTTCGCAATTCTGGATTGCCTGACGAACTCCAAAATCGGATGCGCCAGGTCCATTTACATAAAAATCGATTTTTTTTAGGTGGTTGTTTGCGAGTGTAATGCATCGCTTGTTATCCGACTATGAGCGCCGACACTGGCGAGTTTCGGCGGAATTTCGGCGGATCGACCAGTGCAAGGTCACGGCAGCCAATGCGTAGCAACGAGGAAAGATTGGCTTCTGGTTATTTATTATTCTTGTGCTTCGGGCATATTAGAACAGGAGTGCCAGCAACAAACTAACAAACGCACGACTGTCATTTATTTATCTTCGGTTTCCATGACCATTCACAGCACGCTAGACGGAAAAAGTGAGAACTTTCTTTTCCATGTTCGCGCTAGAGCGCAAAATAAGGATCCACGGCATCCACGGCACGGAAATAGTTATTTGTGTATTTAGAGCGCAAAGTAACGGATTGCTGTCTGAGAAAGGATGTTACTGCGCGACGCGTAGCGAAGCGCAGTAATCTTTCGAAAACGGCAATCTTACTTTGCGCATTTTTAAAAATTAATTATACATTTTTCTCTATACTTATTTTGAAATTTGCAAATGACTGTCAGCTTTGACATATTATATTCGGGCTTCGGGTATATTTAGAACAGAATTGCCAGCAACAAACTGTAACAATCGCACGACTGACATTTATTTTTCTATGACCATTCATAGCACACTCGACGGAAAAAGTGAGATTTTTCTTTTCCATGTTCGCGCTAGAGCGCAAAATAAGGATCCACGGCATTCGTCGATTTTGCGATTTCATTTCAATTTAGTAATTAGTTATTTTGCGCGCGGCTGTAGAAAAATTGATATTCTATGTTCATATCAAAATATTTATATATTTATTTACACTTATAAACACCATATTCATGATTACCAGATATCTTTTTTTATCAATTTCACTTACATATCATGTTTAATTTAATTTACTAAAAATTTAAACTAAATTAAACCCAGTCCGTCTCTGTTGAGTTCCAGCTGGCCATTAAAACCTAACATTTTTAATGTATTGAAGGGCATGCGCGAAAAATGAGGAAAGCATGAAAAAGTCAAATCTGGCTTCATCGACATCAAAGGAGCCGACGTAGAGTTAAATAACTGATTCGGTACGGTATAAGCTGTGGCTAGGCTAAGTAGCAGGTACTCATGGGCAGCTCACCAGGCAACTCCCGGAAGGAAACGCATACGATCGAACGCAATGGATTCCAGTTAAAAAATTAATCTTCCACGCCTACACTCGGACAAATCCTAGGGATTTCTTAGGTCCAAAAAGAAAGAAAAGCCTTTTCGCGCAATAAAAAACCCTGTAAAGGTTTTGTTTTAAATCTGCTAACGCTGAAATCAGCTTAGTTGTCTCAAAAGGTGGACGAGACAGACAGAACCTCTGACGAAGACCGTGAAATAAATTCTAATTACGGAGAGAGTCCAAGTGTCTAGGCAACATTGGTCATTAATGACCAAATTGACTGCCCTGATTTGTTGCTTTTGATAAATTTTAGTGTTCCGAGTAGACAATTGCCTTACGATGAACACATACTTCTCTGTTGAGAGTAATGAAGTTCAAATTCCGTATCCAAATTGAATTTAATTCAAACTGTAATGGGTGGTATCGAACTTTTAACAAATAAAATAGATAGATTAATAAAGAGAACTTGAACTCTAAGTTAAAACTCAGTCGCCAAACATTATCGTCGATCGGTAAACTGTCCTTACTGTTCTTGATACTTAATATACTATAATTTTTTAAGTATGAAGCAGTAATTGTCGAGAAAGTGGGTTCTAGAGAATTCATTACTTGAGCACAACAAAAATGATAAAAATTGTTGTTACAAGAATAACAAGACACTAACATCAACAACCGAGAGCGCGAACTTCGGTCTCGAGAAGAAAATTTTTAACAGACGCATATACAGGGTTATCCAACGAGGACTAGACAAGGCGATTTTTTGACTTTCCCTGTACGTTTATAAAAAAAAACTGAAATAGCCATCGTATGTAATTTTCTCCCGCGAATTCGGATATGTTCTGCAAAAGCAATTGAGCATCAAATAAAAGTGCTAGGGGTCACATTGATATTTTTTTAAATGGGATGCCATATTTTTAATGTGCTTATCCGATTTCTCATATAAATTTTGATCTAAAATGATGGATTTTTAATTCAAAAACGCCATTTTCTTCAGTTTTAAATTCGGAAAATGTTCGTCTACCGTACGATTAATACCTGATAGATGGATACCCGTTTCACCTGTTTAACCTGCTTTAAAGCGGCCGTCAGTCAGACCAAATAATCAACTTTCAAATTTCTATACTATATTTTTCACGCATTATTTACAAAAAATGAAATATTCTTTAGAAGAACGACTAAGTGTAATAAAATTATACTACAAAAGTGGAGAGAATGCTCGACAAACACAAAGAACATTTTTTGAGAGTTTCCAGAGACACATTTCAGTAGATACAATTCTCAGAATTAAGACCCTATTTGAAGAAAGCAAGACATTGAAAGATAAGCCAAGAAAGATGAAAAGACAGAATAGAAGGAATCGAGCCATTGATCAATATTTTACTATAAATCCGAAGAGTTATATTCCGCAAGCGGTACGAGAAGTAAGGTATGGTCCAGGACTCCGGAGAGTAAGCTATGGAACAGTTCACAGAACTTTAAAAAATGTGGTCTAAAACCATATTGCATCCTTCCCATTCAATACTGAACACAACATCAAAAAGAAGTTCGATTTCGATTTGTTGCTTCAATGCTGATGAGAGAGCAAGACGAAGATTATAATTTATATAATAAAATTCTATGGACTGACGAAGCGTCATTTACAACATCGGGGGTATACAATCGGAAAAATACAAGATACTGGGCAGCAATTAACCCTCATAGATATGAAATGATAAAGTTTCAATGTAGGAGCTCACTTAATGTTTGGTGTGGGATGTTAGAAAATCGAATCATTGGACCACTATTTTATCGTGGCTCTTTAACAGGCCAAAGATACCTCCAGTTTCTTCAAAACGATATGGAGGATTTCTTGGAAAGATTGCCATTGCAAGTCTACAACAATATCATTTGGCAGCAGGATGGTGCTCCGCCTCATGCGGTTCGAGAAGTGGTAACATACTTAAATGAGCATTACAATCAGTGGATTGGTCGTAACGGAAAAATTCATTGGCCACCAAATAGCCCCGATATCACGCCAATGGATACATTTTTATGGGGTCATTTAAAAAATGAAGTCTCGAGGATATTTAGCAGAAAATTATAAATAAAATTAATAGACTTAACCAGGACCAAAATATTGTAAGAGATTCCTTGGAGAGACTGAAAAGGGGGCATCCGTCGTATTTTGAAAATAATGGAGGACACATCGAACAATTATATTATTGAGATTAAAGTTATTAAGTTAGTTTATAGTTTTTTCTAATATGTCATACTGTTTTTATACGTAAACAATAATAGATTTGCACAAAACTACCATTATTTGTAACTAATCCGTGAAAAATATAGTATAGAAAATTTGAAAGTTGATTATTTAAAAATATGGCATCCCATTTAAAAAATATCAAAGTGACCCACTTTTATTTGATGTTCAATTGTTTTTTGCTGAACATATCCGAATTCGCGGGAGAAAATTACATTGGATGGCTATTTCAGTTTTTTTTTTTATAAAAGTACAGGGAACGTTCTTGTCTAGTCCTCGTTTGATAACCCTGTACATAAGCGTTACACATTGTAATGATCCATGCACACATTCATCTACAGAATCCTCAGTATAAGTGGCGGTCTCGGTTCAAAATTTTTGTTCTGGGTATCGTTCTACTGCTCTTGTGAACCTTTATTTAGATGACATATTACATAATATATGTCTATAGAATTCCTTCTTGAAATTTAAAATTTGTAATGGAAGGGTTAGGACTTAATCTGGGGCCGATGCACCGCAATCGCGTTCAAACTGATTTATGGAACCCCGTGTTGTGACCCCGTTCGTATTTGATCATATAGTGCCGTAACGCTTTGAGATCTGAACGTAGAGGTCGTTTCCCTAATGATTATTTAACGAACCCATCAATACACTTTGTCTATGCTTAATTCCAAGAAAACGTTCATTCCTAGAGAAGGGTACATATCAAAATTAAACATACTCCACCTATGCAAACCACACACAGATAGCATATGAGCACACATTGTATAAATGCCATCCGACTAAAATACAACATACCTCAATTTGTTTTTGTTTGCAGCTTAAGAAAGACAAATATTTGTAATTGTTGTTGGGTTAAGCGAAGTGTTAATAAACTGGCTTTTAAGAACCACTCAAATCATCGGCCTTCTAATGTTGATATAATGACATACTTCGTTCCAATAATGGGAGGACCGGTGTTTGTGCATTCCCTATTTTTGTGATCGCATCAAGTGTAAGCAAATTCTTGACACTTTTTTTTATTATTGTCACTTTCATTCACGCCACAAGAGTGGAAGTAATTGAAAAAACATTCAACATTTGCAAAGACCCAGATAAAGCCACGCAAAGATACAGGGTTTTAGAAGTTTTATTTTTTATAGTGTTGTGGACAAAAATCTTGAACAACAAAAAATTTGACCGATCTTATTTTTCTCATATTCCCTCTCTGTTGTCCGGAAGTGATTGCTAAATGCGACGTTGCCGCTGTGCCATTTAATGTGATAATAATTATTGTAAAGAAGATGAAGAGTGTAGACAAATGCCTATTTATAGAAAGAATGGATCCGTGGGACAAATTTCTAGAACCGTTAGTGCATTTTAGTTCATAACAGATGTTTCATCAATAATTATTGTAAAAATGCATTTGGAGTTAACACATTTATTGTTTCAGTACCTTTCGCAAGTTTGATCAGTTTTGAATAGCTTTGATAGGTTTTTAATGGCCTATCGCACAATTATCGAACGACAACTAACCCAAACTTGACCCATTACAAAAAGGTGTTAGTTTTATTTTTAATGGTTCAACTACGTTTTTAGCAGTTTTAACCTGAACCAAAGAAAATTCTACTAAATATTCTTTGCCTGAACTAACTATTAATTGATGCGAAATCGTCATTTACTTACAGGTAAAATTTTATCATATTTGGTACAGAGCTCCTTCTGTTTGTCTACGAAAAACTCCAGCTTCATACATCGCTCCTTATGTGCTGTGGGGGTCAAATTCAAAGTGGTCGGCAACGTTGTAGGAAATCCTAGCTGCCTAGAACAAAGAAATTATTTTTAAAATTATGTAGTGATTGGCTCTTTTCAAACAGTTATAAAAAATTGTAAAAAATAACATCTCATTCACCATTTAGTCAAGGCGAAAACAATATTAAGTACCACCGTGTTTTGAATGATTTTAAATGATTATTACCTTTCATTTATCTACTTTCACAAGAGCTTCCATTTATACAAATTTTAGATGCTTTTTTTATTTGAAAAAAAAAAAAACAATATTATTTGTTTTAATGATAACGGACACTGAGTAACATCAGACGTACTTGACTGTGAATCTGGCTTTTGCAGAATGCAAGTTAACTGGTCAGTATATAAAATCTGATATCTATCCAGATTCTAAACATCGCGAGAGAGTTAGCACATAGACACCACTGTGCTTATAATAATAATAATAATAAATAATAAGATGCTTTATTGTCAAAAATTTTCACAATTTTCTAGACAAAGCTAGAGCTAGAGTAGAAAACATACAAAACATATAAAAACACAAATAGAAACATACAATGAAAAGAAAAAGAAAAACCTAACTATACAGAACTTTATACAATTGCGCAAATTGTACGTGGTCAAAATATTATATAAAATATTAAATATCAAAATATTTAAACATCAAATACTAAACACTAAACACCAAACATTAAACCAGTGTGTAAGATGCTCAAAATTAAGTATTAATAAAAAAGTCGTTCACTGCGTATAAGGCCTCCAGTAAGTATGATGTCAAAGCTCTGCGAAATGCAGGAAAAGATGTTATTGACTTCATTTCAAATGGCAGATAATTGTGCATTTTTTTGCATTGTACCGTATAGAGCTTTTAACTAACTCTGAGCGTGGGGTTGGCAGATAAAGATCATGCTCCGTGCTTGCGGCTTGCGGATTAAGCAAACGGATTCAAATATGAATAAGGCAGGAAGAGTTAATATTTTAAATTATTTAAAGAAATTCTGGCAGTGAGTTCTACTGTTTAGTCTCAGTGAGTATCGACCAGCTCTCTTTCTTAGTTTGAAAATATGCTCAAATTGAGTCGCACAACACGTACCCCAGAATGGAAGGGCGTATCGGAGATGCGACTCAAAAAGAGCATAATAGACTGTGCTAGAGCAGTTGAAAAGTTAAGCTTCCTGGAAACCGTTCTTAGCGCAAAACAGGCAGAACTTAAGCCCCAAGAATTTCACAGATTCAACGACATCAATAGTGATGGTGACAAAACTTTAGTTTTATAAACGTTGAGGCACAGGAGATTAGAATCGCATCATGATTTAATGGTGATTAAGTCACTAGATACAGTTCTGTGAAGCGCCGTAATATCCGGGTTGCTCCAAGTGAAACGCAAAGAGACAGACTTTACCGCCAATGTCCAGACAAGCAATGCCGTTGATAAAGAGCAGAAACAAAATAGGGCTTATAGTACTGCACCTTGGGTTACTCCACAATCTATTGGCTTGCAAGAAGACATTGACGCATCAACCCTCACAAGCTGACTTCTGTTGTTAAGATACGACTTAAACCGTTCGAGAGGCACTCCTCTGAATCCGTAGTACTGCAATTTGATAATTAAGATATTATGATTTACACAATCGAAAGCTTTAGAGAAATAAAAAAAACTGTTGCTGGTAGAGTGATGGTTTTCAGGTATTCAGGTTGGAGTATACATAATTAAAGAGGGAAAACATAGCATCATTTGTGCATTTGTTGCTTAAAAATCCATATTTATGGGTAGTAAGTATTTTATATTTAGAGAGAAAATATAGAAGCCTTTTTTTAACCAACCTTTCAATGATCTTTGATAATGTGGGAAGGAGTGCAATTGGGCGATAGTTCGAAGCTTGGTCTTTATCTCCTCCTTTTTGCAAAGGAATAATTATTGCCGTCTTAAGACAGTTTGGAAAACCCCCATTTTGGAATGATTTCTTAATTATAGTAGTAAGATGGTTTAATGTGCATTCCGGCAGGTTTGAGAACATTTTCAGAGTAAGCCCATCAGTCCCAGATGAGGATTTGTTTTTAATGTATTTAATTGTACTGCGATGCTTAGCAAATGCTACAGGTGTTCAAAAACGATTTGAACACCACTGCGTTCGCATTCTAAAGAAATCTTAAAAACCTTGGCGATACTACTAACGCCATCTCTTGTTACAACCAGTGGCGGCTCGTGACCTGTTAAAGAGGCAGTGCTGCTCAGGGGAGGCAAAATCGAAACATTTGTATATACTTAGGGAAGGGTGCCGGAGGCCCAAATATGCGCCGCAGGCGAAAATTTTGACAATTTTCAAGGTCAAACGGCGTAAAATGATGAATTAGAAATTTGCCCAGCAAAAATATTTCATTAAAAAAATAGGTTTCGTTACATACATTTTCCCTTTTTTTGGTACGATCAACAAAATCCTTGTCAAAAACTACTTTAAATATTTAATTATCCAAGTAGGGAGGGAGGCGCCCTAGCGCCTTACCTCGCTGGCTTCCACTGTTTTAGCTGAACACCAAATAACGATACTATTTATTTGTATAAAAAGGTACCGAATGAACCTAGGAAAATTTTAATAATATTTTTAAATTCACATTACCTAACTATGAAATAATACATTATACTTTTTCATGTCCCCACTTATTTAAACTTAAGCCAATCTTATTAGATTCAAGACTTAGGTTCATTGGAAAATTAATTTGGGCCGTATTAAAAGAACGCCGCGGGCAGCATTAAATTTGTAAATAATTTACCTAATTTTGTTTTTCGTACGGGTTTTTAGATTAAACCTTTCAGTAAAAAAATTAAATATGTATATAGGTATTCATTGCGAGAGTGTTAACCGTGTTGCAGACAAACACATTAAAACCGAGATTAAAACTTTATAGATAGAAAAAATAAAAACGGCCGCCCCTAAAAATCGGCCGCCCGAGGCGGCTGCCTGCCCATCTCACCCCTGGAGACGGGGCTGGTTAACTGTACCTAATAAAGCATATTCCATAGCATTTTGAATATGATTCTCCGAATTTTCATGTTTCTTTATTTTTTCCGTTAAATGTACCAAGTCTCTTACACCTGTCTGCGACCATGTTTTATCACCTCCGAAAACTACACATGGAAAGCAAAAAGGCA
>MU183834.1:49903-71833 GCA_016904865.1 Pissodes strobi
ATAGCAAAGTTGTAATTCTGTTAAGAACCCACGGGAAAAACGTAACAGTATTATTAGGGCTTTGCATGGCCCTCGCTCGCTACAGGAGCTCAATCAACAAGAATTCACCATGTGCTTACTAAAACTAACACAAACTAACCCAAAATTAAGAATTATTTTTTTATTAATTTACCTTTTTTCTTAATTTTGGGTTAGCTTTGGGTTGAGTTTGGTTAGCACTTGGTTAGTTCTTGTAGATTAAGCCCTCGTAGCGAGCGAAGCGAGCGCAGGGCCATGCAAAAAGGCATTAGCCCAAGCATAAATCTAAACATCCCCAAGGAACTCACTAATCACTAAACAGTTTGACGCTGGACAGAATATATTTACAGTTTTAGCAACTATAACAATTAACAAAAAGAGCGGTTACTTTTTAGTTGAAGTGTCAGGCCGATTTTGTCGTTTTACGGTTTTTTCCTCAGAAACACACATGGAGACACATAAATTGAGTGTTTTTGCGTAATTTTTAGTCATTTTTTTATAGGCGGAAACCTAATAGTAATCAACTGTCTCCCGGGACAGTGGAGTGAATAGGGGTACTGGGTGAGGTAAAAAAAGGTGTACAAAAATAGAAAATATTCGGTTGCAAAGACAAATACTCCAGTGGCTTAACAAGGATAGGGAAAAAGAGCTCCACTTTCCCGTTGCAGTTGATTATTTTTTATGGTTCTACTAATATTTCACTTCGCGCATGGCCCTACGCTCGCTCAGAGAGCGCAACCAAACAAAACTAACCCACACTAACTCAAGACATGCCCAAAATGAAAAAAAAAAAAAGATTGTCGGGTGTGTATTGCCTATATTTCTAGAGTTTTTGTAAAGTGGTGCTGAAAATTTGTGTGAAAACTTTAACTTTGGGGGCTTTTTTTCGGTTCAAATGTGATGGATCTTCCGATTTCAAATATATGTTTTTTCATTTTGAGCATGCCTTCGGTTAGTTTTGTTTCGTTGCAACTGCAGGATAGTGGAGTTCATTTTCTCTAACCTTGTTACGCCACTGGAATATGTTACGTATAAAAATACCACATATTTAACAAAATTCGCCTTTGCAAACCGAATATTTTCTTTTTTTACCTACAACTTTTTACCCCACCCAGCACCTCAATTCGCTCCACAGTCCTGCAAAACATTTGATTACTATTAAGTTTCCGCCAAAATAAAAAACGCCAAAAAATGACATAAAAATATTCAATTTGTGTGTTTCTGAGGAAAAAACGACAAAATCGGCCTGATACGTCAACTAAAAAATTACCAAAAAAGCACAAAAAGTTCAGTATGTACATTAACGATTTAACCCTATTCCCAGGGGAATCACGAGGATCACGATCACGATAATCAAGAATCCTTGGGTGACCGTTCAATGATACCAAGTCAATATCGATCGCTAATATCGTTAAATTAACGGACACGCGTTTTCTAGCGACATATATTAGTAGAATACCTTATTCTTATTAAGTTATTATGACAGCTAAAAAATGCCGAAAACTATAAGCTTCGTCTGGACTTCTTTAAAGACAATGTCTGATTCTTGATTATTTAACTTTTTTATATTGAACTGAATTGAATATTTTTTTTTTATAATTTACTTTTCTTATAACTGATATTTTGGGAGCGGGGTAGATATGTTCGAGGGGAGCGAGAGAGCGAAATTGTATTAAAAAGGGGTAGATCTGCCCCGAACGGGGTAGCAGTGGCAACACTGTATCGGACACAATCGTCAAGCAACCCACACAGTGGGTTAAATATATCTCGTAAAGGTCAAGTTTAGATTTATTAGGGAGACGTTTGGTTTAGTTTTTTAATTCATATTGTGTAATTGAAATTAGGTGTGTAAACTTTAATTATGATATGTAACACAATTCATTTAATAGAATCTTTTAACAATCACTCGGTAAAATTTTGCCTACCTACAATACGCATGCATTTTTCATGACTTTTCTCAAAAAATCCTCGGATTTCTGATAAAACATTAATTGTTTTAATTTTATTACTAAATATTCAGAAAATTCTACTCTAATAATTAAGTTTCATACTCACTTTCGCGAATTTCGCCTTTTTTGACATAGACTGTCATTTTCAGCTTTAAAATTATTCGCAGCGAAAAATTTAATTTTTTTTACGAATTCTACCATAATTCTGAATTAACCTCAAATTTCTTGACTGCTTTGCTATATTTATTTGTTTATTCTTTTCAGGCATTGGGTTCATTAGTTAAATTGTAGAATAGATACTTTGAACATTGGATAATAATATTAATTATATTTTTTTTCGGTGGAGATACTATTATTTTATGTTCCGTTTGCGTCCTTTTGGTAATTATCCTAAAACTACGAAATACCCACCAGCTAAATGCCACCAGAAAAGAAAATTTTCGGTTAGAAATATATTTTTAAAATGCGATTTTCGCAATTTAGTTGCAGAAATGAGATTAATTGAGCCCATTCTAGACTTAAAAATATATTACTAACCTGCTTACATCATCCGGTACTTGGACCTAACCTATAAAACCTATTCCACTAAAAGCATAAATTCGCAAAAAAGTTAAAACTATTTGAACTTTTAGCAAATATTCGCCGACGAAATTTCGCGTCAATGAGTATGGACCAAAACTTACATTCGCGCGAAAAATCAACAACTGTCAAAAAAGGCTAAATTTGCGGAAGTGAATATGAAACTTTAAAGTGAGATTCGAATAGAATTTACTTTTTCGTTGGTTTATCTACATACTAAGAGTTTATCCCCACTATGTTTTGAATGAAACTTTCCTTTAAAATAATCGAAAAATATTGATTACACCTTTTTAATTTAAACTGAAAGAAATTCTTATTTGATTAATTAAAGCTTTTAGAGGTCCTGAATAAATTTTAATAAAAATTCGCCGGAAACATTAAAAAACTGAATTTTATCACATTTTTTAATTAAAATAAGTTGAGCACTGAGATTTTAAGAAAATGCAAAAGTTTAAAGAAATTCAGAGAATTTGAATGAAAATCACTCGATATAAAATTTTATTCTAGCAGAACGTATTAGATATTTAGTACATTTTGTCCTCATTTTCGTTATTTCGACCCACTGTGATGAAATCCATTATTCGCCATCTTGTTTGACTTGACGTCAACATCGTCCGCCTTGATAAAAAGTTACATCCGGCAACGTCGCGATATCTCCGAGTTAATGGGACGAGGTCATTGAAACGGCTGACGAAAGATCAAAGGAAATTCGCCGGCTGTCTTCTCTTTACATTATAGGTTTGTTCTAGCATGAAATCTCGGACGGTTTGAAGCCTCCGGAGTTTGCGCATAGCAATAAAAGCGACGCTTATATCGCTATGCGCAAACTCCGGATGGCTTCAAACCGTGCGAAATGTCCTGCTAGAACAAACCTTATATTCTCTTTGCCAATACCGTAGGCGTCGTGGAAACGATAATATAACTTGCGCAAGGAGTCCACATCACTAGGAAGTCCCTCTGACGCTAGAGCTAATTTGATGCTAGTGTTGGTTTGGTGTGCCCTTTTTACACTGAAGGGTTGGTCATGGAGATAGGCAAGGAATAGCCTTTAATATGGAGGAGTCCCTCAGTCTAGCCAGCAAATAACGACCATTAGCCGCATACTTAATGATCAGTGGTATCAAAATTGTGTCATTATTTAAGAGCGCATACTTCAACATATACTTCGACACAATTGTGCATTGCGTATTTGGATTTTAGCCTACTGTGTAGCCATCTGATCGCCTTCCAAGGAACCAGTAGGCGGGCGGCGACGTCATAAGTGTATTTTACCGAGAAGCTTATTTCGCTGTTTCACTTTGTTGCATTACAGGAGGCTATACTAATGAAGAACGACATTTTAGGCGTATTCTTTTATTCATCGGTGGATTCAATCATTGGTGAACCGATGTTTTTACGGTTGACATTTCTAGGGTCCTGTTGTCACCAACCGGTGGACACCGGTTCTGAGAAAATAAGAACGCATTGATGGAAGTTTGACGTTTGACTTTGACGTTTAAATACTATATAAACAACAATAATTTGTAATTTTTGCAGAAGTTTTTGATAATATAAAATGATTTCTGTTGTGGTCGCCTTAGCGGCGAGAGTACTGTATTCCAGCGATTCCGATTCTGATGACGAAACCATTATATTAGTAACTCCGAGATCCAGATCCAACTGATTTACAATTTTCCTCAAGATTTCCAAATATTACATCATTTTTATAGAGCTTAAAATACTTTTCAGAAATTTCTTCAAGGAAAGAAGGATCTATAATAAATAAAGACATATCTCACATAAAGTCTCCTTTTTAGGTTTTATGTTTCAACTACCACTCAACATTTAAGATTATTTTACACATATCATTTTAGTAGGTTTAGTGGAAAATTTACTCACCCTTTGAAGGACGAGTCAATTCGTATTCTGTTAAAAAAACATTAAAACTAATACCAGAGTTGTGCGTTAACGCAACTTCAACGGTTCATTATATTATTGTTTATATTTATATTTATCTAAACAATTTAACAATGATTCTATGATCAAAATTTGAAATTCTAAATTCAAATCAAACAAATAATGTTAAATGTATAGGTTAGGAAAGTTGCTCCCCCTCCACAATACACCGAAACAACCGACTTGGCGAGCCGGTGGAAGCTGATGCAACCATACGTTAATCCATCGTGAATAAAAGAACACGATTGAGACACAACCGACAGCCCATTGAACAATAAAAGAACGCCAAATGGCTCAACCGGTGCAATCGGTGGATCAACCGTTGAAAAAAAGAATACGTCTATGGTCGTAATTAGTAGCATCTCGTTTGTTTGCGTTTGGCGTTGCAGTGAGTTGCAGGCGCAGTATGAAAGCAAAATCAAGTGTTTCACCGCATATTGTGTATACAATAAAACTAAATGAGTAAAGGTTGTGTGGATGTACGAAACATAGTAATGAAATGAAACAATCTGTGTTGTATTGCATGGAATCCAAAGATTGTTTCATTACTATACAATAAAACTGGCTGAAAATTGATATGCTAGACTGATCGGAGGTGCTTTCCTTGGATGAAAAACATGCATGCAGTTCTTCTTGACGACATGACTTTTTCGTTCAGCAGATAGGCACTCAAAGAAAAATTACTATTTTAAGAGCAGAAACAAATCTAACCAATTTTGAGTTATTTGTATCATTTTAGAGCGTCGGATGTAAAGGCTATAGCAATTCCTTTTCATAAGAAACAATCCCAGTGGAATAATACCATGTCTCTCGAATAAGGAATAAAATAATCCTTTTTTCGCCCATAAAAGCGAAATGCCTTCACGATTTGTTTTCGACGTGTAAATCAGCACAGATGTGCGGACAGCAGCCGAGCCGATCCGATTGTTTCTTTTAGTGCCCTCATCGAGATTTCGATACCTCTTTAGGCGGCTCTCGACACCGGGAGCGGAATTCTGTATATGCAACGTGTAGGTATACTAAAAGTTGTTTAAGGACGTCGAGATTACGTCCATTTGTTTGAAATCACATATACGATAATGCAGGGCATCGCATAATTTAAAAGTTGTCGTAATAATTATAAAACACGTGTAAGTGCATCAAATACTACTTTGTGGCTACAAAGGCATCATGTTGTAATATGTTAAATTTGATAATTTTCGCTAGATTTGGCAACATGATGAAATTGAAGAATTAAAAGTTTTTCAATTCAATGCACCATGTCGTTGCTTTAGGTTTGTCCATTTATTTTCCATTTACTTTGCTGCCCCTATTTTTACTTGCATCAAATATTTAGGTAGGTATATGTAACAGTGTCAAATAAATAATCATGTCATAATAATGATTGTTTTAATAAAAATATATGCCACTTTTTGTTTTTTTTTCAAATGCCTAATTCAGTTTCATTCTTCTATAATATTTTAAATAGAACATGTTATATTTTACGTTACACAATTAAAGCGTAATTCATTGTAACAGTCCGATTTTGCCAGTGTCAAATATTTTAAAAAAATCATTTAGGAAAAAAGATGCTGTATTTTGCACTCATCGGTTTATTAATTCTAAATTTATTGATCCGTTTTGCTAACAATTCGCTTGAAATTGCCGCCTTCCTTAATGCAAATTAACCGTATTCTAAGTATGGGTTAACGATATATTTGTATTAGCATTTATAACACGTTGTGAGTATGTTTATTTTTGACTTATATTACATTACTGCAGAACGGCCAGGGAACCGATTTATATATTTTTTAAGAATTCTGCTAATAAAACCTGCAAATACGCTGCATTAAACTCGTCGATTCATATTTTATTGTCGGTTTGAATATTCCATGACTTTTTGGAAACCCCTTGGTTGCTGAACTCGAATTGCCGGCCGATCATTTCTGAGAGCGTTAGATCGTTTTGGGACCTCTGCTTTTAAATATATTTATCTTTCCACGCGGCCTGCACTAGCAATTTTCGGTTGGTTCTGTTGGCAGCATTGGGTAGTAGGTAGGGATGTACTATTTCTTCTAAATGCCAGCTGTCAATTTAAATTTTTAAAAGTTTATCGTTTTGTTAGGGAATATTCTCTGGTATTTCTTGATTCATTTAATTTCGGTGCATTAGTTGTGGCTTCCGCCGTCGTTTTGCCATCCAAGAAAACGAGAACTAAGTCGTTTGTTATCTTAGAATTATTCCTTGTATCGAAATCACTTGGCATGTTTCAGCCCATCACTACTTGCTGATTTGACGTAGCGTTTGATCTCGTAGAAGGAGAAAGGCAAATTGACAATCGAGAATTCTTCTAAGATTACCTTTTAAGGCGAGAAGAAGATTTGCCGTGAGTGCAGTCTCAGAGACTCCACATTTAGTTTGTGATTTAATTCCGCCCATTTATTGGGGATATACTGTGGTATCTCTTGGTGTTTTGACACGACCGATTTTCGGGATCTACATACTGTACTAGGTAAGCATTTTCTCTGGAATTATTTTTTCCCCTATTGCCTGTGAAGCACGCGGACGACGCCATGACGCTAATGGTTTTTCCCTTATTTCTAGATGCTTTCCACGTTCGTCATATAAGACCGAGACCGTTGAATCCCCCATAGGTAGCCCTCAAACACGATCAAGATAATTATTGCTACAGTTTTTTTGCCTAAATTAATGATTTAATTGCTTTATCTGTGTTAACCTTTTTTGTGCATAGTCCGCCATTTGCTTTGCGTCCCATATGTTATCTTATCTACTCCATTTTATGAAATCCGAATTTTTATTTTAATGTAACTTTAATTTTGATCGTATGGGGAAGATTATATTTTCTTTTAGGGTGGTTCATACCTATCTTTTTTTATTGAAGTTGTCTGTACCTTAGTATCTCTTTTATTTGCTGATGGTCATTGCAAGTCCATGGCTTTTTCTGGGTGAATTTGTTTTATAAAGAAGATATGTTTATGCAAGGGGGGCTATGGTTTTTTTATTAAAGTAAGGGGGCTTTGTCTAATGCGCACTGGGTTATTTCAGGGTTTTGCCAGCAGGCTACCACCTTTTGCTACCAGGCTACCACCTTTGCTATGCTACAAGTTTCACTAGCGGGCAACAACTTCAATTAGTGGGCCACAGTTAAATTATCAGCCAATCTTGACACCGCTCTTAGTTTTCCTTCTTTTAATATAACTCAAACATTGACCGCCAAGCTCTGAGATAGCTCATTAATTTTATTTTCATTTATTCACTGGTTTATCGGACCAGTTAATCCAATTGCTCTGAATTTTCTCTCTTTTTAATATAAGTCAAGCATTGACCGGCTTTAAAACAGTTTCAATAATTTTATTCTTTTCATTCATTTATCGAGTAATATAACCGCTCTGAATTTTATCTTTTTATAATATGAATCAAGCATCGACAGCCACGCTTTCAATAGTTTTATTCTAACTTTATTCTTTTTATTAATTTGTCGAGTCATTTGATTTAATTATTGTGGCCGTTCATTGATACACATTTAAAATCGGTGCAGCTATTAGCGCACGCATACCTAGATGTAATTAGCTTAGTTAACATCAAAGTGATCACTTCGGTTTGTAGTATTTAGTGCATTTAGTTGTAGGCATATAGTACCGTTAACAACAGAATCTCCATATTGTACTCTATTTATCAATTTCTTTAATAGTCCTCCGACATTCCTTGGTCTTTATAATTGCAAATTTTACTGTAAATCGTTGCTGTGTTTTAAAAAAAAAGAACTTAGTAGCAAATATATTGTTCCTTAAATTTTAGATTGTGTTTGCTTGTTAAGTTAAGCTTGAGCAATTTTTGATTTAATAAGCCAGCCTAGCCACCCCGCACAACACCAGCGGAGCTTTTTCAGTTTACTTGGACAGAACTGGTGGCGCTCTAACGACCCCACTACTGGGGCCGGGCAATTGTAACATGACTCTCCGGGGCTAGGTTTCCTTCTAATTGAAAAACAAAATCTTTACTTTCACTTTAACTTCAAGAAGAAAAACGTGTTGCAACATAACCTGTAAAAAAATACGTCACAATATTAAAATAGTTAAATTTTGAAGTTTGTCATATAATGTTACAGAGCGCCCATATTACTTGTTTGAAAAATGACACATGCAGCACCAACTTTGGAAGCAAGTCAATTGGGTGATAGTTTGAGGGCGTGGTTTTCTTGTTTTTTTTTGAACAGGTCGCACTCAAGCGACTTTCCAAGAAGGTCAAAAATAAATCTCTGTTCAGTCCTCGTTGGAAATTTTTAAATTTGCCTTTGCATTTCAAATGAAAAATTGTTTTTTTTTAATCGTTTATGAATTTGTATTCAGCTTATTTTTTCACAACACGTCTTTGCCGTGTAATTTGATAGAACTTCGAAATGAATCATTAATTTGAAAACATATTTTTTTGCAGCGAAAGTTTACTTTTGGCAGAATAAAAGCCACAATTAGCTTATTCAATTTGTGCTTGCCTGATATAAAGTAAAAAGTAATACAGAGTTCCGCCCCGGGTGATGAGGTGATCATCGAGCGAGCAGTTAAGGTCGCAAAAGACCACCTGAGACCCGATCAGAAACGAATTTCACCGTCTGCGGTCGTTTCTGTTTTTATATCTTTTTACCTTCTGTGTTCTAAGTAGCTTATTGCCCCTTATTTTTCTTTGTGTATTCTTAATCT
Source organism: Pissodes strobi (assembly GCA_016904865.1). Classification (NCBI taxonomy): domain Eukaryota; kingdom Metazoa; phylum Arthropoda; class Insecta; order Coleoptera; family Curculionidae; genus Pissodes; species Pissodes strobi. Next base: position 59,082 of record MU183834.1, read on the forward strand.
ATTTAGGCTCTGAATAACGATATTCGAACTAGATAAGGATGCAAACAGTATGCTAATAATTCGTCGCCTCGATATCCCGGACATACATCTTTGGCACAAAGCTTAAATGTATCCTAAACCTAATTGGGCCCTGTCAAACTCGCACGTAATGTTAGGAGTTCAAAGTGGATATTGAGGACCAACTGGGACGTTCCTCGGAACATGCTGACTGTAAAGATAATTACTGGATATCCCGATTTCCCTATTTCAGGTATTTTATATTTAATTGACTAAATTTCGAAGCAAACGCTTGAACCAGTTAAAAATTTGTCATATTGTGCCTTTTTGACACCTATTCCATGTTTAAAGGGGGTGGGGTCAATGTAGTAGATATGACGACTTCGATGACCTACCGATAGAATACTGTATTAAAATGAAATTCTTTATTTTTTTTTTAATTAAATATTTGTTTTTTTAACTATATTTTAGATTTTGAAGTTTTCGAAATATTGACATTTAAAATATTAATTTTTTCCTGCTAAAAGTCATATTATTCAAATCTTTATAGAATATGCGTATGACTAGCATTATGTTGCACTAGTCAAATGATTCATAGTTTATTTATCTAACCATCTGGAAGAAAGCCATGATAAGTTTAAAACGTAGATGTTAGTTTTCGTCTAGTCAAGAGCCATTAATTGGGGTTTTGTTATTAGCTTTTTCATCGAAGGTCTAACAAGGCCAAGAGAAGAAAATAATAAAGCCCTTGTTCCGCAAGTACAATGCATAATGGCAGCCAATGGGGCGTAAGTGGCGCCCCTATTTCAATTGGCCGCCTGCGGCCAATCCCCGACTAATTAGCTGATGAGCGAAGCCGGAGAAAAGCTCCCGACCGTTTCCGGTTTTCGTGGTAAGGACGAGAATAATAGAGCCAATGGAGCATGATGGATGGGGATCACGGAAAACAATACCTTAGAAATATGCCATCTTAATATTTTTTGAAGAATGCAACGTGCACCTGAAGATAAATGTAAAACAGCTTTATCAACTTGAAAGTCTCTATGCTATATCTGAAATATTATAAGATATCCATTTAAAGCAAATCCTAGAACATGACAAACTAATTTTAATTGTTGCCAAAATCTAATAGAAATATAGTGGAAATCGAAAAAGCAAAATACCCAAAACTTTCCACCGAAGTTTTCTGTCTTATGATATGGAAAACAGAAAAACGCTCGAACACGACAACTTTATTTTCAAGAAGGTCATATTTTTTTTGGTATAATCATTGCCTTAGATTCAACTTCTGTTACTGTTAAAACATTAAATGGAAAATGGCATCATGTTATACATCAGTTTAAAGGGCATTCAACTGCCTTTTCAATGCCACCTTATTTTTAATTTTGGATGAGCAGTTCTCGAGAAATTAAGGTTAAAAGTGATGTCATCTTAAGATTGTAACAAAACTGATGAAGAATGTTTTTAGTAACCAAGTCGAAAAATGCGACTCAAACCAATATTACTATCTAAAAATTAAGAATTTGAACTAGTTCAGTCTCGAGTTTGGTGCTTTATTTACTTCTATAAACATCGTTCCGTTTTAAAATGGTTTTACACTTCTTCTTGTTGTGCCAACGTTGGCGATCATTCTGGCCCATTTAATCTTGTCGACTGCAGCACGGAACAAATCGGCAGATGTTTTCCCGGCTCATTGTCTCAAATAATTAGCCATGATATTCGGCGTCTTCCAGGCCCTCTCTTGCCATCTATCTTTCCCTGCATTACGCATTATACGACCAAAGTATGAACATTTTCGCTCTTTGACAGTCCTCATCAGTGACAAGACGGTATACTGAGGACCATCCTGTTAGCCTGTACCGTTAGCCTGTGCCAACATCCAGTATGACACCGACTACGTATGACCCTCCGTTCGCTTCACTCGCTACGGGTGCGCAGCCAACAAAAACTAACCAAAACAATGATTGTCCCATAGATGCTGAATGTATTTAATGAATAACGTCTTGTCAAACACGTGTCCCATACTTTCGTGCGCAGTCTAAAGTTACATAATTTTGAGAAACTGTGGAAAACAAAAATGGGTTGTCAAAATCCATCAAGAACCGACGCAGCTGAAATAGCTATATTGGGTTATATCGAGATGGAACCTACTCGAAGTACGAGAAGATTATCGGATCTTTCAGGTATTCGTCGTACAACTACCCAGAAAATAGTAAACATATGGATATGGACCCCGCACACTTTTAATGGATTTTTAAAGAATGACGGAATTTGATGAAATTTTAGTATGTTGTAGTTCTTGGCCTCCTGATGAAAATGTCCCATGTGCCCAAAACGATCCTATGACTGGTTTCCGAGATACAGTGGCGGGTAGAGGTTCCTTGGAAAACACAAATAAATTAATTTTTATCCTAAGTGGCTGTGTTAGATGTCAGGCGATAATTTTTATGTTCAGGGGGTTTTAGTGCATTTTGCCGAAGGTTCCAAACCCCAACATAGTACAGGGGATACTCAAAAAGTATAAGTATTTTTATTTGTTTTTATACTTTCTAAAAACTGACAAAAGCCAACCTTAGCTTGCGAAAACCATAAAAAATATATTTTTTCTAATTAAGTAATTATTTATATACTAACAAAAAGTGGTATGTATGTACAGTGATATTTAAAAATTGAACATTTTAAATAATTTCTGGTAAGATATTTTCTTCAAGATTTCCAACATCTTCGACACACTATAGAGCATTATTTCTTGGATATTTAACTATATCTTGATGTCGAGCATAACTTAAATATCAAATAACACTTGCAATGTGGCAGCACATACCTACCACTCATACTCCGGTTGCACAAGTGCAGTAGTACCCCTTTATTTCGTTGCATGTATTGTTGCATTTAGCAAATAGTTGATATTTTGTTGCATTTTTGTGTCTGGAAAAAATCCTGACTCATATTAAACTATTTATGTTTAGCCCTGTATCTATTTGCATAAGACGACCCATATGTTCTCCAATTGTGTCCTGTCGTAAGTCTGCAAGATCTAATAAGTATGGGAAATTCCAATGGATCATTTTCTAGTTCCATATATGTTCCCGAAGAATCTGAAGTATGCCAGGGACATTTAATAACCAAGACTTGCTTCTTTCTCCATTGCTAAATCGTCTACAATCTATTGAAAAACCCATAATGATAAAAGTCAGAGAACTGAAACTTTTTATGGGCTCTTTAAGACAGCAAGCTGCCGACAACTCTAAAATGGAAAATGATGAAAATTTTACTGATCAGGATTTTAATTGACCAGAGAACAATTTCGCGATCTTTATCATAATTATTGCGTTGGCCCAGTTGTGGTATATGAAAAGATTAGATATATTTCCAAAAGAGATTTAATTTGCTTTTTATCCAAAATTCACCAAGGTCTATCATACGAATTTTTATGCGCCATTTTTCAATATTCTTCAAGCTAGGCTACCAGCTTAGTAATAACGAAAGCAGCAGAATGTTTAAAGCAACATTTTGTACCACAAAATCTTGGTTACGCCCATTTAACTCGCGAAGAATATATTACACATCATATACTACCATTTGTTAACCAGTTATATAATCCTGAGCTTAACATTCCCAACGCAATTGCCTATACTGATGCAACTTATTTAGAAATTCAGAAAAGCAAAAACTTTAAAGCTCTTAGAAAATCGTTTTCGTTTCATAACAAATATCATCTTTTAAAGGCTGTTTTGATAGTGGCTCCAGATGGATATATTTTGGCCGCGCATGGTCCCTATTTTTGTGACTCGTCAAACAATGGTGCAAATATTTTAATCCACCAATATGAAGATGACTTCAACCAACTGAGAAATTATTTTCAGAAAATGACATTTTTATTTTAGACAGAGGATACAGAGATTGTGTGGAATTTCTAAATGCTTTGGAAATAAGCGCAAAAATTTTAGGACGAAGATCCCAACTTACAACGGCCGAGGCAAACCAAGCGAGACTTATAAATAAAACACGTTGGATTATAGAATCGAAAAACGGCCACATTAAGTCGGTATCAAAATTTTTAAGAGATGTCATACCAAATACACACATTCCTCACGTCGCAGATTTTTTTATAATTATTTGTGCATTGCTTAATAGGTATCATCCTTTAATCAACATGGCTGATGCTACTGTTGAACTAGCTAATGAAATGCGTCAAAAAGCGCAAGAGCCGAACCACCTATAACATTTTATTGAAGAAAATGCTTTAATTAGATTATGGCAGGAACTAGAAAATGATCCATTACGACACCTTACATTTGGAGTGTTTCAGTTAAAGATGTCACCCTCATATGCAGGGTGTTACAGAATGTTGTGAGAAAATTTTAAGGACAGATTCTACATCTAAAAATATGAATTAAAGTTCATACAAACATGGGTCCGGAAATGTTCCGTTTTCATGATACTGGGTGTTTAAATTTTTCCATCTTTAATAGTTTATTTTACATTTATCGAAAACCCCTTGAGATATTGGTATGAGTTTTGGTGCATGCAAATGTATCATTACAGGTCACATTTACTTGTACAAAATTGTTTTCCAAAGCACTTACATCAGTGGCGTTCGTGCCGGCAAGTCTCTATGTTTAGCGAAAACAACTGTGCGCCACTGGTTTTTACAAAAATTAATATGGCCTCCTTAAAGCCATATTAATTTTACTGAAAAAGGGCCTCTTGGACTTTTTCCTTCTGATACACCGTTTTCAAAACAAAAATTATTTTATTAAAGCAGTACAATAATAAGTCATCGGACTTATTATTGCACTGCTTAATAAAATAATTTTTATTTTGAAAAAGGTGTATCAGAAGGAAAAAGTCCAAGAGGCTCTTTTTCACTAAAATTAATGTGGCTTTAACGAAGCCATACTAATTTTTTTTAAAACCAGTGGCGCACAGTTTTTTTCGCAAAACATAGAGACTTGCCAACTAAACCACCCTGTATCATGAAAACGGAGCATTTCCGGACCCATGTTTATATCCTGTAACACCCTGTATACAGGACAATATTGGAGAACATAGTGGTCACCTTATGCAAATAGATACAGGGCTAAACATAAATAATTTAATAAGAGTCAGGATTTTTTCCAGGCACAAAAATGCAACAAAATATCAACTATTTGTTAAATACAACAATACACGCAACGAAATAAAGGGGTACTACTGCACTTGTGCAATCGGAGCACCAGTGATAGGTATGTGCTGCCACATTGTAAGTGTTATTTGGTATTTAAGTTATGCTCGACATCAAGATATAGTTAAATATCCAAGCAATAATGCTCTAGGGTGTGTCGAAGATGTTGGAAATTTAATTTAATTTAATTAAATTAAAATTTAATTTAAAATGTTCAATTTTTAAATAACATTGTACATACATACCACTTCGTGTACAAAACGTTGCCGTAAGTGTTGAAGTGATTCGGATTATGTCGCATGAATTTTGGTCTATAAATCACCCCATACAAAAGAATCTAGCGGAGACATCTGGGAAACGTGCGGGTATTCAATAGGTTCTCTCCTCCCAATGCATCGTTCTGGAAATGCTTCATTTAAAAACTGAAAAATGATATCTTCGGCACTGTAGCGGTTATCTTGCTCACTTAGTTGCGTTAAAGCTTGGTCAATAGCATTTTCAAATAAACAACGTTTAGTTTTCCTGGACGTTGGATGTGAACTTCACGAAAAAGCCTTGGATTGTTTGGAGACTATCGGCAGTTATGTCGGTTAACTTCGCCATTTAGGAAGAAGGAACACACATCAGAAAATCAAATGTTATAAAGATAATACTGATTGTTAATAACTCGTTTACTATTCAGAAAATTTTTAACGTCGATCGTTATCATCTTCGTTTAAAGGACCCCGCACACTTTTAATGGGATTTTAAAGAATGATGGAATTTGATGAAATTTTAGTATGTTGTAGTTCTTGGCCTCCTAATGAAAATGTCCCATGGGCCCAAAACGATCCTATGACTGGTTTCCCAGATACAGTGGCGGGTAGGAGTTCCTCCGAAAACACAAATAAATTAATTTTTATCTTAAGTGGTTGTGTTAGATGTCACGCGAAAATTTTTATGTACAGGGGGCACTAAAACAGGGTTTTAGTGCATTTTGCCGATGGTTCCAAACCCCGACATAGTACAGGAGGTACTCAAAAAGTACAAGTATATTTATTTGTTTTTATACTTTCTAAAAACTGACAAAAGCCAACATTAGCTTGCGAAAACCATAAAAAATATATTTTTTCTAATTAAGTAATTATTTATATACTAGCAAAAAGTGGTATGTATGTACAATGTTATTTAAAAATTGAACATTTTAAATTAAATTTTAATTTAATGGTCGATAATATTAGAGAGCACTTTGAACAATGTCTCTACTACTGTATGTAGGTCGGTAGTGGGCATTTTCAACATTTAATAAGTTGAAATAATTAGTAAGTCAGATAACATCACTTTTCCTTAATTTCTGAAGAACTGATCATCCTTTAAAAAATAAGGTGGCAATGAAAAGATAATTGAATGTCCTTTAAAATGATTTCGAGGGTTTTTCTGTTTTCTACATCGTAATACCGACAATATCGGTCGAAACTTTTCGGTGGTAGATCTGTCTAGTTGCATCATTCAAAGGTTGTTCTTGGCGCAGTTGTTGACCGAAATTATGGCGTTGTTTTTAGGAACCAAAGCAGTTTCGAGGCTACAATAAATTCACCTGACTTTTATGTTGTCTTGGTCCAGTGTGACCTCTCAAAGATCTGATTAGTCTCTCGGCTGAATGCCTTAAAAGGCTGAATGCCTTAAAATTATTAGGTACAGTATCTTTGGTGTCGAGTTTTGAGTTAAATCACCAGGGAAGCTTCAGGGAAGGATATTTAAGGCTATTATAATCAAATATTTGAAAAAATTTCATCCTTCAATAATAAACCTAATTACCAAAGGAAAATACTTCTGAAAAAGGATGCAGGTATTGTAGAAAATCTATCTTTAATGGTGATTTGTACTTTGTAGAAAAGTCAGCTAAACCAAGCAGTTACTCAGATTTTTCGCCACCAAATTCCCCTGTCAGAATCACACCTTCTCTGTACCGTGTCTTGAATAATTAGTTGGATTAATTCCTTTCTCATGGGGATGTCCTCATTATATGTCCCAGGTACTCTAATTCCCTTCGTAATTGTGGCAAGAATTTCGATTTTTTGTCAATAAACTCTAGGATGGAATTATAAGCTTCTTCCATGATTTTAGATGAATCCGACGGTACAGAGTTTAAATGCATCTACTTTTTTAATGTTATTTCAGTAAGAATCCATGATTCCGTTTCATAGAGAAGAATACAAACCAGCGTAATAGCCTCATTTTCTAAGTTTAAATTCTGGTTCCTAAATTTTTTTGCCATGTTGTTAGGCTTACTTGGTCTTTTCTATGCAGTATCTAATCTCCAAAGAGTGGTCCTAGTCTTCGCTTATTGCTGTGCCCCCTTTCACCATTGATAATTAGTTTTTCCGGTGGTATGGAGCTTTTGCTCATTACTGGGTCTTTAGTTTTACTTACCTTAAGACCTAATGCTATTATGGCCACAATAATTATTTGTAGATCTTCGGCAAAAATAATAGTGTCATATGCATATCTGATGTAGTTTGTACTAGTATGCCCGCTTCAGCATCTTCAAGAGTCTGCTTGATTATGTCACAGCCTTCGCTGTGAGGTTCCAGTAAGGATTAGTGCTAATGTTATCGATTCTATATCATCAAGGTCGACTGCATGTAAGTTTCACATGCTGTACTCCATTATTGATGTCGCAGCTTACGTCTGGAAAAGGACCTGTCTAGGAAATAGTGTTTTCCTAATAACCTTGGTCCAAAGATAATCTCATACAGCTTCTAAATTATCTGATAAATAATCTTCAGGAACAATTTGATAGTGGCTCATAAGAAAGTAAAGCATACAGCATAATTTGGCACTTGATTTTTTAGACAATCGAAAGCAAATTGATCCAGTGCTTGTCAAAGCAAAACACTGCTCTTATATTATCTCGACCTGGATCTGTCAGTTTTTCTGTATTTTATTTCAGTAATATGTTTCTTCTACTACAACTGGTGTGATATAAGGGCATGGTTGCTTTTACTACACATAAAGATATACTTAGTACATAATGATTCTCTGCTGCCTTCCGCCGCGCTATGACAGCTGAATAGATGGCTCGTCAGTCATCACCTTTTTCTTTGGGGGGGTGGGGTGGGGTGGGGAGGGGCAAACTTGCATAAAACACCCACAAGGTGGTGTGTAGTGTGATATTTCTACTCACTAACCCCTGTAGAACACCACTGTTTATTTGCATGCTTTATGGTATCTGTTCCATCTCCAATATTTTTTTTCGCCGCGAAACGTAAAATACCAGGATGTTTATGAGGCATTTATCTGTTTTTCTGCCTTCTAGTTCATCCAAAATAATCTGCCATGACGCGCTATTGAAAACGCCTCTTAGGTCTAATATTATGATCGCACATATGCTTCTAGGTTGCGAGGAATAAGGCACGACTTCTCGTGCAATATCCACACAACTTCTATGATAGCATACACTGTCTGCCGAACTTCTCTGAAACAATACTGTCTATCCGATAACTGACCTGTTCGTGTTAAATCTCTTTTTTAGTCTTGACAATATTAAGCGCTCGAATAGTTTTCCTTCAACGTACAAGAGGCAGATTGGTCTATATGAGCTGGAATTTTCCATAGGTTTATGGTTATTTATTCTCAGTAGTACCAGTTTTGCTCGATTCTATTCATTTGAAAAGACTCGTCTGGTCGCTAAGTCATTGTAAACTGTGACTACGTATTCTGATTTGTTATTTGCTACGCGTTTAATAATTTTTGGTGGGGTGGGACATTTTCTGGTCCTGGAGCTTTGTTATTTTTCAGCTTTAAGTGAGCATTCTTTAGTTCAGTGACTGTGACCGACCACGCAAGACACAATCTATCTATAAATTGTAAAGTATGTCTCTAAGTAAACCCAATAGACCATCTAAGGACTTGTTGACAAGAAATCCCGAACCCACCCACGGTTCGAATTTGCCAAATAAATATAGAGAGCATAGGTTATCCCAAGAGGCAGTATTTATCGAAACTACTGAAGATTGACACTATTGATCTGGTTGTGGTTCAGGAAACACATTGCAGCAGTGGGGAACAATTGCGGAAAAGGGGCAAGATACCTAGATATGAAATACTTGGTGCCACGTACCATCATGTATACAAAGTAGCAACCTATATTAGGCATGACATAGGAAATGCTACTCTCATCTCCACGTCCTCAGACAACGAAATCCACAAAATCGTTGTAAAAATCGGCGATATAACCGTATCCAATATCTATAAATCACCAGCTGCTTCATGGCCAACCTCTGTAATCCAAATACAACCTCATCCTGCAGTTTACCTGGGTGATTTTAACAGCCACCACGAGCAGTGGAACTACAGGGACTGAGATGCAAATGGCAAGGCCTTAGTAAAATGGGCTGCAGACGAAAGTCTCAATTTTATCTTCGATGCTAAATACCGATATACCTCCAAATCTGCAGCGTGGAGGCAGGAATATAACCCAGATTTATATTTCACCTCATCTGGTAGTAATAGCCGGCCCCTGCCAGTCATCAGACAAGTACTATGCGATTTTCCTCACAGCCAACACCGCCCAGTTATCATGAAGACAGGCACCCAATTAATTACCACACGCGACCTCTATGCCTCGCCCTAGATGGAGTTTCCAAAAGGCTAATTGGAAAGAGTTCTCCCGAGACTTAGATAACTGCTTGGGCTGGATACCACCGATCAGCAAACACTATCTCAGATTTATTGAAGCAGTAGCAAGCACCGATAAGAAGTGCATCCCTAGAGGACTTCGCAAATAATATATCCGAGGGTGGTCCCAAAACAGCGAAGATCTCTACCAAACCTTTCTGGAAACTGGTGATCAAGAGGTGGCAGATGAGCTTCTCGATAGCCTCGATGCTGCAAGGCAAAAGAAATGGACAGAAACGGTGGAAAGTCTAAACTTCCAGACCTTAAGGCGTCAAGCATGGTCTCTGCTAAGGAAGCTAGGAAGCGGAGCACATGTCCAAAGACGAAAAACAAATGTATAAGTTTATCAGGGACTCCGGATGGATATTATCGAAGCTTGGTGCTAGGCTTCGATAATATCCATCCGGAGTCCCTGATAAACTGCGAAAAATATGCAAAACTCTGACTGGCCAAACTCTTTACTGACATAATGCAGACTGGCAATGTGGCCAGAGAGTTCAAACAATCGGAAGTAATAGCCATCTTGAAACCAGGCAAACCAGCTGACTCGCCCCAGAGCTACAGGCCTATATCATTATTATCGGTGACATACAAAATACTAGAAAGACTCGTCTACAACAGAATCGGTCAGAGAACATATGACGTAATTCCGATCAAACAAGCAGGTTTTAGACCGAAACGAAGCTGCGTGAACAACGTCCTGTCGCTTACAACCTATATAGAGGCGGGATTTCAAAGGAAGCTTAAAACTTCTGCTGCATTCATTGACTTATCAGCCGCTTATGACACCGTCTGTAGAGAAGGCATGAAGTTTCTCCGTGCAATCCCCTGCATATTAACAGCTTTTCTAACAATATGCGGAATGATAGAATATTCCGAGTTATCATGGGGTCCGATATAAGCTCACCAAAGAAACTTAAGAACAGCCTGCCACAAGGGTCAGTACTTGCTCCCCTCCTTTTCAGCCTCTATATCGCAGTCATGCCAGAGACAAGATATAAAAAGCACGGCTACGCTGATGACTGTGCACTGACCACGAGATGTAGGTCATTTGAGGAGTCAGAAGAGATTCTGAAAGCCGTCTTGGAGAAAATGGGAAGATAGTTCCGAAAATGGCGCCTTCAACCAAATGCCAGCAAAACAGAGGTGACATGCTTCCACCTAAACAACAAGTCTGCCAAAAGGAAGCTTAAAATCAAATTTGATAATATATGGCTGAGTTACAACAATACACTAAAATACCTAGGCGTGACACTGGATAGAACACTTTCATTCACGGAGCACTTAACAAAAATAGCAGAGAATTTTGAAAACGGGAAAAAACATTATGCACAAACTCTGTGGAACAACATGGAGAGCGTCGGGTTCCACTTTACGCTCTTCAGCCCTAAGCCTCGTCTTCTCAGCTGCTGAATATTGTGCGCCAGTGTGGCTTAACAGCCCTCATGTCCATAGAATTGACGCTCAACTCAACAGCGAAATGAGAATGATAGCGGATGTTATCAAGTCTACTCCTGTGGAGTGGGTCCCAGTACTCAGTCACATACCACCCCCAAACGTGCGACGCATAAACGCGCTAACGAGAAAGTGTAAGAAGATAATGGACAACCGAAATCTGCCAATACACGAGGATATTGAAGACGCTAGCCTCAACCGCCTTCGATCTAGAAAGCCGCCCATCAGAACAGCAATAGCTGCCATCGAAGAAGAATTTAGCCTAACTAACGCATGGTACGAGAAATAGACCACAAAGCAGAACAACCAAATCCCATGCATTACCTAACCGCCACCAGGCTATGACTTACCACGTAAAACATGGGCAACTTTGAACCGAATAAGAAACCAGCATGGTAGATGTACCTACACCCTGTATAAGTGTGGCAAGACAGCAACGCCACGCTGCGAATGCGGTGAAAATCAAACCATTAAACACATTATAAAAGTTCTAAAACAGAGGTTTATCCACAATACCGAAACAGAATTTTTGCATTCGACGCGCGTTTCGCTAACCATCAGGAGATTATAAAATATATCGAGGTTCATTGATTTAACAGCTGTGTTATCAAATCTACTAACTAATAAAGATAAATAAAGTCCTTCGATTAAAATGTAACTTGTAAAATGCCCTGAAGAACTAATTAATCCATTAGTGCCGAAATATAATAGTTTAATAAAAATTAACGCAAGTAAACACAAATCTGTTCGACAAACAGGACGGTGCGAAGATGTAAATCGGTTTGCATACTTACAGGCACTTATCACCAGCAAAAACAATTCTCAGAGAAAATAGAAATAGGTGTGAAATGGCAAAAAGACTAGATGAAACATGCAAAAAGTCTGAAAAGACAATGGTACTGGCAGTTAAGTCACATACGATTCGTATAATGTTATATGAGACAGAGTCTTGAAACGACGTTATAAAGAATTATATGTTTACCTATATTAATCATAACTCAATTTTCCGATAGATGAAAAAGACATAACATCTGCCACAAACTATAACTATCGAAAAACAAGTATGGGAAGACTATGTGCGAGGAAGAATAGAAAGTACTTAGAAAATGGACAGGAGGAATCACACATAGGTTTTTAGAGCAAAACCACTGAACATAACAATGTTCGACAGTTAACGACACATTTCAAAAGAAAAAACAAATAATGTATAATGAAGCATATGGAAAAGTTGAATATCTATAAAAGCTAAGCTAAATTAATGTAGCTATTGAATCGAATAGAACTAAATTAAATAGCTGAGAAACTATTTTCTCCCAATTCAGAATAGCTACAACATATATAATGTTGACCATTCAACAGCAAAACATTTTTAACTTAATCAATATTCCTTCAACATCTAGCTGGCATTCATTTGTTTGCTCACCTCGGCAGTCCATGTAGGGCTACTTTTATACATATTACTATTCCGAAAATT
>MU183834.1:91833-114165 GCA_016904865.1 Pissodes strobi
CAGTCCGTAGATCTCCTTTACCACATTCAGTTATTATCAAATCTTTCAAAAATAGGTTTTCACTGATATTTAAAATAAAAACGGTGAATGCTTAAGAGCACACGACAGAAGTGAAAACTTCAAAAGTCGAGAATTTGCTCCAGATTATTCGATTTTCCAATAATAAAATATACCTGGTGACGTGTCTTATCAAACCTAGAAATGGCGAAAAATGTAATTTCAACTAGCTCACCCTGTATAACAGGCATCATCATTTTTAAAGTGGCTTCTTGTACGATTTTTTACGTAGAATCTCGTGCTGAAAAATCAATTTTTGCATCAAAAAAATATTTTTCGAAAAAAAAAAAACCTTTATTTTTTGGCCTTCCAATCGATGTTTTTACATTTTCCTTTAAAAACCTATTTCGATGTTGTGAAGGTAGCTATAGTATCATGTGAATTTCCAGGCAAAGAATCAAGCAACACACTAGCCTCATCTTTCTGTAAAAAGACAAAACCACACAGAGCTTAAAGGTGAAAACCACGTCTCAATATCACATGCGATCCTAATTTAATTTTGGTAGATTTCAACGTTCAAAGTCCCAAAACCGTGCGCGGACGAAAAATATATCTGATTAAGGCAGATACTATTTAATGAGTATAATTGGACGATTTGTTTATTTTAAGAAACGAGTGCAGCTAAAGATTATCTTTTTTATTTTTGCGTATTGCTTTTGACTAATCCTTCTACAAAATACAAACATAAACAAATTTGTATTCGATTCTATAGCGCAGCAAAACGCATTTACATATCCTCTAGGCAACTCGCGAGAAATAAAGCCTGTCAAAAGCAATTTATATCACTTGTTACACGATTTTTATAAACATTAAGTCCTTATACGAAGAGCGTATAAAACGCATTTGACGTATTCTCGTACTTAGTTCTGTATAATTATCCGACACAGAGCGAACGTAACTCTTTCTATTTTATTGGATTGCTTTCACACTGTTCGAATTACAACATATTTTACACTTATCGTGCAATCGGAACATTAATTATTATGGTATAAACCTTAATTAAGGCAAAATATAATTTTTATATTTTGTCTCGTTCATTTGAGGAAAATAAGGCCGTTCCCCAAGGCTTTCCAAGGCTTTTAAGCGATCGAAGCCTCCGAGTTGGACATCTCTTGAAGGGTGTATATTATCTCCCACACTGTTTCTGCTCTATATCACCGATCTCTTAGATAGGATAAACAATTCTATTTACAGCTTTGCAGACGACAGCACTCTTATATCCTCATTCATGTCACGGACTCGAATGACCGCTGCTCGTTCCCAACGCGAGCTAGAAAATCAGATTGCTGCCATCAATTAGGATATGAACGCCATCATGGAATGGGGTGAGGAAAACAATGTCAAGTTTAACGCAGGAAAGACTCAAGCAGCTATCTTCTCAAAAAAAGCAAACACAGCAGGACATGACTTATCAATGACAGAACCAACACTGACTCTGGCCTCAGCCGTAAGCTTTCTGGGATTCAATGTAAAAAACAACATGTCTCGACGTAATCGCGTCTCCAAAATCGCCAAGGCACAATACAAAAGCTAGGGGCACTCTATAGAGCAAAAAAGTTGTATACACCTCATCAGCTCCTACTGCTCTATAAGACTCAGATGAGATCATCTCTTGAATACTGTCCCCAGGCGTGGAGTCCGGCACCCAAACACTTACTCAAGATATTTGACTCTATACAGAGGAGATCAGTCCATCTTGTGTATGACCCAGAATTGACTAAAGACCTTGATATTCGAAGAAAAGTGCCACCTATGTCTTTACTATCGATACTACTACGAAAGGTGGTCGAACGAGCTGGCACTTATGATTCCGCCCAGAGTTATGCCAAACAGAAAGACCCGTCAGACACATGCTTATCAACATAAGATTCAGTTGCGAACACTCAGGACGTCGCTGTTGCTGGGCTCCTTCGTCTAGAGGATTATTTCGCTCTGGAATGGACTTTCAGATTAACGTCTTTCCCGAAAACCACAACCTAGAGCGCTTCAAGTCCAACGTCCACTCTCTTCTCCACACACGCACTGCTCGTTGAGTGGTATAAAATGTTCCTTATGTCGGATTCAGCTTTCATTGCGTCCGAGGGTACTAAAATTCTAAGCGGCCCTTTATTAACAAAATGCAAACAAATATTAAAATAAAGTATATTCCGGATATAACAAAAGACAATGTTATATATATTTTACAGAAACGTAGATCAAAATCCCTGCTCCAAAATGCACGTTAAAAAAATTAATGAATTTTTAACAAGTTCAGAAAGAATAATAATTCACCAGTTAAATTAAGATTTAAATCATCTTTGTAGACGTTCCTTACTTTTGTTGGAAATCCTTCAATTTCTGCGCTAGTTAAATCAGAATTAAATTTTGATATTAATCCAAACAACTTGCTTAGATCTGAACATGCATTAGAAACTGTGTTTGGTTTTTAGGTCTGCCCATAGAATACTCATATTCCTTCTGTGATAGTAAATTTAGAGCTTCTTTTTCAAACAAATCAAATTCGTCTCGGAAAGAGGAAACATTTGCTATTAGCCCTTTCGATATGTTTTCGCCCAAATAACAAATCCAGACTTGGTTTTTCGAGCATGGTCGAAGATTCGCCAAACACTTTAAAATTTTATTCCAGAAGGTGACCATCACACAAGTCTCCAATTTTATCATTTGTTTGGAAAATGGCTTCGTATTTGGTGCCCTTTTTTCTGCAGGATCATTCGACATCATTCTTAGGCAGATAGTTGATCGTTCTCCCTGTTTTTTACACTTTCAGTCATCCTAATCTCTTTCTTGATATCATAATACTAGCACGTGATTACTGTTCCTCCTCCCCTGTTACCTCCCTATGATCATGTCTGCTGATTCTACATTTTTTCTAGTCTTCTTTGCTGATACTGCTATCTCATTGCTGTTGTTTTCAGTTACGTCGATTTCTTGTATGCGTAACTTCACAATTTGGCTCAGTAGAATTATCTATTTTCATGAAGTAGTTTTGTCTCCATTATAATTGTGGTATTCCTTACACATTTACATTTATCTGTTAATTATTTTGCCATTACCATTGCTCTGACTAGCGTATGGCCACTACCTGTATTATATGTATCCAGTTTAACCATTATTAATAGTATAATGCACACCTTAAAATAGCTATTAGTATTAGTTGCCATAAAATTCATTACTTTGCTCCAGAAACTGTTCTACATTTCCAGCATTGATCTCAGCTTCATAAGGAACATGATTTAAAATTTTCTGGAAGTAATTTATCCTTAACAATCGACACCTCGGACAACTGTCATCATGTACTATGTAGCTGTTATTGCCCACTGCTGGACGTAGGCCTTCTCTAGGTTCTTCAATGTCCCTCGGTTCTGGGCCGTCATTATCCAATTCTCTTTATGTCATCGATCGATCGTGTATGGTGGTCTACCTCTATTTCGTTTATCTTCTCTTGGTTACCATTCTGATATTCTTTTAGTCCACCTGTCGTTTGATATTCTCGCCATATGACCTGCCCATATCCATTTCAGTCTAGTTATGTGCTCAACTATGTATTTAATTTTAGTGCTTTATCTGATGGTATAATTGGGTCTTCTGTCTCTTTTAGTGATTTCAAACATAGCTCTCTCCATTGCTATTTGACCCACTCTTAGATTTTCTGCTAACTTTCTTATTAATGTCAGAGTTTCTGATCCGTATGATATTACATTACATTGTTCATACACTTTTCTTTTCAGACATATGGATATATCACTTTTAGGTGCCTCTCGTAGTTTGCCAAAAGCAGCCCAACTCATACCTATTCTGCCCTGTATCTCTTTCCACTTTGTATTTCGTGCTCGAAGTATTTGTACATAATATGCCTCTCTTTTATCTCGCAGTCACCTATTCTGATGTTTTGTGCAAGCACTAGATTTGTCATTATTTAGGTTTTACTTACATTTATTCGGAGACCGACTTTTGATGAGGCCTGTAGGTACTATTTCTTCAAGCAGTTGTTTCACATCGCCTCTGCTATTTGTGATAAGAATGATATCATCTGCGAATCTGAGGTGTGTCAGCTTTTTGCCATCGATATTGATGCCTCTATTCTCCCAAAGCAGTTATTTCATTACGTATTCGAGGACAGCTGCGAAAAGTTTAGGCGAAATGGTGTCCCCTTGTCGAACTCCTCTGTCTACTTTAATTTTACCTGTTCTTTCGTGATTTTTTATAGTTGTGGTGGCATTACTGTATATGTGCTCTATAAGCCTTGTATATCTATAATCTATTGTAGACAGGTCTAGTGCTGTTATTCCGTATCCAATGCTTTATGGAAGTCGACAAATACCAAGGCTAGGGTCTATTGTAATCCACAGATTTTTCTATCATGACTTTAATTGCTTCGAGATGGTCGTTTGTCACGTAACCTTTCCTAAAGCTCTTCGCTTGATTGATAAAAATCTAATTTACCTTCCAGACGTTTGGCAATGATTTTTGTAAATAGGTTACACAAATGGCATAGGAGGCTTATCGGTCTGTAGTTCTCAAGCTCGGTGATGTCAACTTTTTTATGGAGAAGAATCGTTCTGGCGTTGTTCCATTGCGACGCCGACGGGATTATTCTATTTTCAAGGCATAAGTTATATAGATCTTTAATCGATTTCTCTTAACGAGTTTTGATCTCCTCTAGAGTTATTTCCGGAATGTCCTCTGATTCTTGGTTAGTTATCTTTTCATACATATGTTCTTGGCTGTTTTGTGTTTGTTGATGTTTACTTGTGTAAAGCTCAGTATAGAAGTTTCGGTTATTTTCAGCAGTTTTCCTCTGTCCGTTCTTTTCATTTGATAACTTTTTTAGCAACACCTTCATATTTTTGTCCTCTGACATCTTTTCTAATTTCTTCAGATATTCTTTTGTTCAGCTATCTCAGGTCCTCACAGTTCCCGTCATTTTGTTTTAGCATTTCTCTTCTTAAGGATATCGTATTTTTCGTGTTTTGGTTGTTTTTCGTTTTTTTTTTTGTTTACAATGCCGTTTTTCCGCTCCTTTAATGACTCTAATTATATTGCTATTTATGGTTTCAGTATCAGGTTGATTGTTTAGTCGTCTCTTCTAAAGTACCTGTGACGGAATCTACGTATTTGGAGTCGTTGTTAGGGGGAGTTCATTTAGTGTTTTTGGTCCGTCGGACTATCTGGTGATCTTTCTCTTTTCAGATCTATACTAACCGCTACCCTAACCATTGTGTGGTCTCTTCCTATTGTACAGCTGTTCGGCACTGCTACGTGGGTTACTACATCTTTTTTATTAGAAATGATAAAATCGATTTCGTTTTTTGTTTCTCCATCCGAGCTTATCAAAGCTCATCTCCTGTGCTATTTTTTCTGGAAGAAACTGTTCATTAAGTTACTGTCTCTATCGTTTCTGACTACTGTACCAAATGGACCTATTACAGCCTCAGCTTCATCCAGTTCTTTTGAAATTTTGGCGTGGAAATTTCCTATACTTAGGAGAACTTTGCTTACATTCAGGAACCATAAGGACTCTCTCGATGTTTTCGTAAAAATCTCTTCTTCTTCGGCTGTAGATGCAGGTGCATAGGCTTGGATAATTTTCATTTTATGTTTATGGTTTAGACGGAATATCACGTATGCCACGCGCCTTGAAGCGCTTGCAATGCTGCGAACAACTGTACATGGCTAAATATCAAATCTAAGTTTTGTTACAGTTACGTAAAACACTCAGCACAACTGCTCTGAATAGCTCACCGTTACACTAACATCATCAAGCTCTGAGTGTGTAGGTAGTAGCAGAGAGGAAAAAAAACTAAAAAGGAGAGGTGACAATAAAGCGTCGGCACCTTTCATGTTGATGTACCGTTTTTGGTGACCTTGACTCTGCTCCGTTAAAAGCAATACCAATAAGTATCGGGAGAAATGTATTTTAAGCCAATGACAATGACATCTGATCACCTGAAATCGGCTGATGTTTGATTTTGACAATTATACCCATTGTGCTTGAACATGCACATAAGAAATTAATTGACAGGCTCTCGCCTCTCCCTTTAAGTTTCTTCCTCTCCGGTAGTAGTTTATTTCATGGCAAATAAATACATTTTCAGCTTTTGCTTGAATTTGAGCAAAAAGCTGTTCAAATGATACGACTTTATTGTCTTTAATATTCAAAGCATTAGCTCCAGGTCTTTGTGAATAAGAACCTATAAGTGTGCAACCACTCACCTTACTGTGATTTAATAATAATAGAGCACTTTCAATTCTATGAATGCCTGGCATGCAACATGTTTGACACCCGGCCCCTGTTCTCATATGATAATATAAAATGCATTAGCCATAACACAGTCATCTAAATATATAGATGTAATAATATTATAAAAATTATTTTTAAACCGATTACCAAAGTAGTCCTAAATACGTACACTAAAATAAACTAAGTGTCCGTCCGTCAGTCTCACCTCAAAATATCCGAATAAAAAATCGGTAAACACAAGAATTATTATCTAAACATATAAAATTTGAAATTTCTCACGAATTTTATATGGGGAAAATACACTGTAAAATCAAATTGATGAAAGCCATATGTGTTTTATGCTCATTTTATGTTTGAAAGCGGATTTTAATAGAGATACGCATTCTGAAAGATGGAATCATTACGTAGCTTTAACTGACTGCCAACAAAAAGGCGTTAAGGGGGTCGGATCGGTTTTGTCTTCGACTAGTCTAGATTGCAGACGATGATACCAAATTCGGCTTTATTTATTATTTTCTCATTCACTTTTTCCATATAACCAGCATGCTGACAAACTTGAATAAAAATCGCATTCTTTGGAAGCCATAAACTTATATTGATGGTGCACAGTTCAAAGATAATTATGGGCTATAAAACACCGAGAGTAGGTGGTCTCCATTACATTTTTACAACTCATTTAATAATAGTTGCTGCCAGTTAGTTAGCATAACAAAACCCATACAATCAATAATTTACAGATTATTGATTTTTTTTTAATAATACTGTGTATGCGTGTTTGATACTGAAATATATTATTTAAATTGTATATTTATGTTTACAATGGAAACTTTGTTTTAAGACATGATATCAAAGCTTCCCTGGGTCCATTAAGTTTCTGAAATCTATGTGTACTTAGGAAACTGCTGGATATAAATAGCGCATCGAGGAAATGTTTAATCAAAATTTAAGTATTTTTATTTTAATTATTACGATTCTATTGCGGTTTTAGGTTTTCGTTTACTTGGTCCGCAGTGTATGTGATGCCACCTGCAAGATTGCATATGCGCCTGAGAAACAATATATACAAGATGCGAAATTAAACCCCCAGATTTTAGTAAAAGTGTGTTAACTCCGAGAATTTTAAAAACAAATTTTTATTTTTTTCCGCACCTAAATCGTCTTTGATAAGATACAAAAAACGATTTCTAGCGATTTTCGATATTCTTATTTGCGGGAGATACATTGGTTCATGGAACCCCACAAAATATTCGATTTTTTTGACTTGTACTAGAGACAAAAGTAAATAACTTAAATATGTTAAATAATATTGCGGATATACAGGGTGTGTCATGAAAACGCACCTAAAATTTTGTTTTTTTGCCCACATATTTAGATATGGAATATCGCCAGATCTCGCGCTTTTTTCTAATGTCGCTCTAAGTCTAAAAGAAACAACTTTTAACTGAACCATGCTATTATGGATATACAGGATGTGATCAAAATATGAACCAGAAATTTGTATACGATACGTCTTTAATATGGCTAGATTTTCATCATAAATAATAACATTAACGGATTTGCCGGACGGAATACCTTCAAGATATGTTGCTGTGTGAAGACGTATTTCCTTGCTCCGCTTTAAAACTGTGATGAGTGTGATTTTAATTCCAAATTAAACCTGTTTTTATCTGCAATTGTTTATTTAGGGGTTGCTTATTCACAGAGAGTATCACACAGATATAGTGTTTAGTGGTTAATTGCAGATTACCTCCGTGCACCTGTCCCCGCCATTAAAAGTAATGGGATAAATTCGGGGTCAATATAATGGGTGGATCCACCCGTTCTGATTCTGCTAAAGTGCTAAAGGCGCATCCTCTTCAATTGGTTCCGAGAAGGAAAGTATGGAAAAAATATGAGCAATGTTTGTAACAACTTTCTGACAAAATTTGAAAGTAAACTTGATGCTGGGTCGCAAAAGCTGGAAGCCAAACTTACAGACGTATGTGAATTTATCAAAATATTTCATACTGGCGTAACAGCTTGCTGGCGTCAAGAAAAGCACTAGAAGGATTGGTAAGCTGGAGCAGAAACATCTTCAACAGGATGAGAGAAGAACCTGCGTGCGTATTACTGGTATTCCTGAGTATACCAAGACCTTACCGAGTTCGTTATTAGGTTTGCATCTGACGACTTAAAGATTGTTTGCACTGGTAAAGATATTGACTCCATTTTTCACGCCGCGCCGGTTCAAATACTGATGAGGATAAACCGCTTACCATCATTGTTAATTTTATTGCTATTTAGATAAAAAGTGAATTTTTAGGTGCTAAAAAGAGTTTAAAAGACACTCCGTTCGCTATTTTTGAGGACCTTGAGGGGGATGGTGTGAGATTCTATGTAAAAAATACTTATAAGTTTAAGATTCATGGTGTTTATGATGATGGCTTGGAACAAATTTGGGCAAGTTTAAAAATTGAGGGCAAAAGTGTGTGTATGAGCTCTATATATCGTCCCCTCAATGTGAATTTGATTGACTGTTTGGGTGTGCTTGAGAAGACTTTGATTTCTAAGCTTCCACGATATAGTTATCATGGGATACGATTTTATAGGTCAGTCAAATGATACACAAGAAGGGTTAGAAGTGGAAAGTTCTGGTGTAATTGTTTTTAGTGGTTTATTTAATGTTTTTTGAGGTGCTGAACACGAATCTAAAGTTGTCCAATAAAAATTTTCGCTGCAAATATGAGAAATCATTAAAAACCCACTAAAAACACTGTTTTTTTAGTGATTTTCGTGTTATAACTTGCAAAGAAAGCTATTTACACAAAAAGTTGTCCTAAAGTAAAATAAAGAGAAGACAATTACCTACAATTTATGAATCTTAATATTTTTTTGTACGTCGTATGGTTTCCACGCAAAACAGTGTTGAAACATCGAGGAACTTTAGTAATTTTTGGAAAATAGCAGTTGATAGAATAGTGGGCGGTGTTTTTTAAACTGTTAAGTTCTACAGGAACGACCACAATTGCTAAGCAATTTGATGAAGAACATGGAACATCCTTAAAATACGAACTGTGCCCTTATCCGTTGCCTCTTTTTGACGACTATGGTATGAGAAAAGGAACCAAGTCTGCTTATACAAAGCATTCACACCAACTGAACAGGCAAATCAGCAAGGTTGTGTGTACGTCATAGATGTAGGATGCTTGCTGCAAAGAGTCGTGTGGACCAGGGGTCTATCATTTTCGTCAATGTATGAAAGTTATGTTGCATTTATTAAGTCCAAGTACAAGGACAGTACTGTAGTCGTCTTAGATGGTTACCCTCAAAATACATATGTTGAGCGAGCAAGAAGATCACGCAAACAGATATCAGTAGATGTCATGTTCGATGAAACGATGATTCCGACAGTGCCACAAGGAAAATTCTCAGGTAATATGAAAAACAAATCCCGTCTTATTTCAATGTTGAAGGTCAACTTTGCAGCAGCTGACATTCACACAAAGCAGGCACAAGAGGATGCGGATACACTTATTGTCAACACATCAATGGATCTCGCATAACAGCATCACTCTTTACTTATTGTGGGTGAAGATGTAAATTTGCTGGTGATCATGATTGGTCGTTGTTCAAATATATAATTTCTAAAGCCGGGTAAAGGCGCAATCTCACAACTAATTTTTCTCCAGCTGACTGCCAACCACACCAATCCATCAGTGACAACATATTGTTTCTGCATGCCATGGGAGGAAGTGACACAATCAGCCTCATTCACTTGCAAAGTATCCAACATGGCGTCGGATAACGACGACAATCCCGACGCTGATCTAAAAAAGTGTAAATACTGCAAAAATAATGTCGAAAAACTCGGTGTTAAGTGTAACTTATGTAAAGTCATGTACCATCAATCATGTGCATTGAGAATTTCTGGATTACAAGTGATAAGTGCAAGCAAAAATCTGGTTTTGTGTGGTACCTGCTCCAAAACAACCTAGGAACAGGATGTAAACAAAGTCATCAATGAGGCAATCATAAAGAAGGCTGAGGAAATTAACATCCTACAAGAAAAAATCAAGACCTTAGAGGACAAACTTAAAGGAGCTGTGAGAGCCAGATAAAACTACCCGTCCTAAATGCTTTACTCACTAATAAACGGTTTACAGCGCAAAATGTGAACTACGAATTCCAGAACGTAATTTATTAATTACTTGAGACAAACAGGCATAACGAACATCGAACAACTTTACATTATTGTAGTGTCTATAAAAGTCCCGTTTAAAGCGTAAACAACCTCGCGAATATTAACTCGGAAATGGCCCAGTTTTTGATCTGTCGAATACTTAAAAACTTAAAAAACTATATTATTTTTGACACATTTTTTGACAATCTTAAAAAAAAAATAGGTAAAACTGAGGCCACCAACGCATGGCGAGGTGTTGTCGCATTTTACGTTGCACGCACTTTTCGCAGTTTTTTAGGGAAAATATTTAATGTCTCGGACAGGAGCAGAGTACATTAAACTTTGTAATAGGATGGATTCTTTTGAGCAAAAAATGTTAAGTTTGTTTGGAGATCTATCTATAAAGGTAAACAATATATCCTTAGTAGATAAAAGTCAAACCACGAAACCAAGTTCTAATCCGATCCAGGATGCGGACACTAACCCCTTGCCACAAATTAATGTGGTAACTTTGCCTCCCAAACAGGGCATCAACAAGCAAAGAACCACCGCTGGTGGCGCTGATGGTACTCGATCTGGGAATTATGCCGCTGCAGTGTCGACGAATCCTAATCGACCCGTATTGTCCGCACTAGAATCAGCTGTTTATGACAGATCTGGTTTAAAACAAAAACAAAATTTGAGGCCCACCCGGCCTACAATTATAGACAAAAGAATGGTCAACAGAGCAGTCTTTGAGGCACAATATCGCAATAAAATCGATGAGTTGCAACAGCTGGGTGAAGAAACACCAGTTGAAGGTGAGTGGCAGATGCAGAAAATGCGTCGTAAGAAAAGGAATTTTTTTGTGGGGCAAAATGACACAGATTGCCAAATACAAACCCTTCCTAAGTACACCTATCTACATGTTACCAGACTCAGCCCCAGCACTAAATCAGAAGATCTGCAGAGAATGCTTGCGCAACACTTTCCTGAGGTAAGATGTGAGGAGCATACATCAAAACATCCCTCTTTATACTCATCTATGAAAGTCTCAATCAGGCACGATAATTTCCACAAAGCCTGGCGTAAAGAAATTTGGCCCAGTGGTGCAATGGTATCTCGTTTTTTAGCACCAAAGAGGAAACATCCCGATTCCCCCAGGGTGGCTCCTCTAAACCAGCTTTCTTTATACTACCAAAACACAAGGGGGCTGAGAACCAAAACGGAGTCATTTTATACTAATTTACTTGCAGAAAATTATGAGATGGTGGCAGTTTCTGAGTCATGGCTTTGCGAGTCCATCAAGGACTCAGAACTATTCGATGAAAGATATTCTGTTATAAGAAGGGATCATAGCCCAGACGCCAATGTCTTTGGTGGAGGCGTCCTATTAGCACTAAAGAAAAACTTATCCCATGAGACTGTGAACATCGACTGTGATATGGAATGCATCATTTTAAAGGTTAGTTTTAAGAAGTATTTTATTTATGTGTCTGTTGTTTATTTTCCACCAAACTCGAGGCTTGAATTGTACCAAAGATTTTTTTATCCATCGATGATATTTTATTGCAACATCCAAATGTTAATATTATTGTTATAGGTGATTTTAATATTCCTTCTTTAAACTGTGATAATGATAAGTCCTTATTGGTTCAAGAGTTTTTGAGTTTACATAATATTGAACAGGTTAATAATGTTAAGAATTTTAAAAACAAATGTCTAGATTTGGTGATGCCGAATATAGTTTCATGTGTTAGTAGGTCCGACTACCAGCTTGTTCCAGAGGATGCATATCATCCTGCGCTTGAGTTAACAGTAAACTTAGATGGGGGACATTCTGCCCAGAATAAAATTGCTCAAAGTTACTCGTACAACTTTTCTAATGGAAACTTTAATTTGCTCTATGAGTTGATTAAAAATGCTGACTGGTCGGAGGTGCTTTCATGTAATAATGTCAGTAACAGCCTCAATTTGTTATATAAAACCATGTATAGCTGCATGGACCAAGCTATACCCAAACAAAAAGCTAAAAAATGTGCTCATCAGCCGAGATTTCCGCTCTGGTACTCTATAGATTTAGTTCGTAAAATTAGACAAAAAAATAAATTACATTGTTCAATTAAAAAAAGGCGGGCAAATAGTGAGGATCTCGCAATTTACAAAAATTTAAGAAAGGTCATTAAAAGTCAAATTAAATTAGAATATCACCAATATAAAATTACAATTCAAAACAATATCAATGTCGATCCGAAGTCATTCTGGTCTTTTATCAAGACTAAATCCAGTCATAATAGAGTGCCTGAGAATATGACTTTTGAAGGCAATCTGTATTCAGAGGCGACTGACATTGCCAATGGCTTTGCTAACTATTTTAAACCAGTGTTTGTTGATTCAACTTTTAACTGTACCGTACAAACATCAACCTGTGATAATGCATTTAACTTTACAAAAATTACTGCGAATGAAGTTATACTTAGTATAAAAAGCTTAAAACCAAAGAAAACCACTGGTAGTGACAACATTCCAGCTTACATCTACAAAGCTCTATCCGAATTCTTTATTACACCATTAACTCACGCCTTTAACCTTTCATTAGAATATAATACATTTCCTGAAATATTGAAAGAATCGCTTGTTTCACCTATTTTTAAAAATGATCAAGTAAATGATATAAAAAAACTATCGACCAATTAGCCTTATTAATGTAATAGCCAAAATATTTGAAAAAATCTTGTATAATCAACTTTATGAGAATCTTAAATCTAATTTCAGTATCAGCCAGCATGGGTTCTTACCTGACAAATCCACTGTCACTAATTTGTTAACTTTATGTGAATGCGCAGCCAGAGCACTTGATAGTGGAAGTCAGCTTGATGTCCTTTACACTGACTGCGAAAAGGCATTTGATAAAGTTAGCCACTTTACACACTTGCATAGATTGGTTGACTATGGCATCTCTAAGGGGGCATACCTGCTTATGGAGTCTTACTTGACTAATAGAAAGCAGAGAGTCAGAGTTTGATGCTGCTTTTCAGGTCCTTATATAGCCACATCTGGAGTGCCACAAGGCTCAAATTTGGGGCCCTTGCTTTTCATTACTTTCATAAATACCCTACCAGATGTGGTGCTAAATTCAAACTGTCTTATATTCGCTGATGACTTTGAGCTCTATAAAATTATTCAAGCTCAGAGTGACATCCAACAACTAAAAGGTGATCTGGCTAGGGTGGTTGAATGGTTTCATATTAATAAAATGTCTGTAAATGTAAAGAAGTGTGCTATTGTTACTTACACTCGGAAGGTAAAAGCTATAATTGAAGACTTTTATATTGCAGATCAAAAAATAACAAGGTGTGATGAAATTAAGGACTTAGGGGTTTACTACCAAAGCAATATGAAATTTAACACTTACTTTAACTTTATCATTAAAAAGTCTTTTAAGTCACTGGGGTTTGTAATCAGAAATAGCAAAAATTTCACTACTGAGATTATTGTGAAATTGTATAATGCCCTTGTGCGACCGCATCTTGAATATGCATTACAAGTATGGATGCCATCAACAACTTTCCATTCAAATGAAATAGAAAAAGTACAAAAACGATTTCTACGTTATCTTTATGTTAAAAAGAACCATGCTTATCCATATTTGGTTTCATACATGTCAATGCTAAAAAGTTTCAATTTTGTGAAGATGGAAGAAAGAAGAAATATTCAAGCTGTTTTGTTTATGTACTTTATTGTCAATAACCTTAAATATAGAAATTGTATGCTAATAAATCACATCAAATTTAATGTTTCTAAAGCTAACTTAAGGCAATTAAAGTATGAACCTTTTAGAGTAAATCCTGGAAGTATTTCGCCTATTGACAGCATGCTGAACATATGTAACCATTATCTATATAAAATTAAAATAGATTTTTTTAATGTGTCCCAAGCACAGTTGAGGCTGGTACTGTTTCATATAGGTAATAGTTTGTATATAGAGTTTATCTGTTGTTTTTCTAATTATTATTTTTTGCTATATTTTTTACTATATGTATATATTGTTGCTTTCCTTTACATGTAATTACCAAATTAGTGTTTATTGGTATTTGTAAAGTGTATCATTAAATAAATAAAAATAAATAAATAAATCCCCGATTTTCTTTTTTTGTTTTTTGTGTTTTGTTTTTCTTTTCATCCTCTTAGAGTTTTAAATTTTTACATTATATAAATATGTTTTTACTTACTTTAAGACTTCAGTAATTGTTTATTGGTAGGATTGATAACCTTTGTGTAGGTATCTCTTTTTGGAATTGACTACTTACTTATTTAATATGTTTCCTATTGGTTATTATTATACATTTTGCTTTATCGACCAGATTTATATCTTTTGATAATAAAGCTATTTTTTACTTTTGACTTTTGATACATAACTGCTTCTCAGCTTTGCATTCTTGCAAATATGTGGCATATTTACTACAAACCGTGTTTTAGGATAAGAGCTATTCTGGTAATGAATTTACTAAAATAGCTTCTAGCTAAAGTCGGCAGTTTTCATACCGATATAAAACGACCCGTTGCGTTGTTACCTTTTAACTCGGTCTTCAGTTTTTAACGTTAATGTTCCATCCTCGCGGTACTCGTTTTCGAAACGAGGGTGAAAATTTATTATAAGCATCATTTTTACGGTGTAAAGAGAGTAAGACCGTCTCGAAAAATGCGTCCCCAAGAAGTATCAACCTAAAAATCTAATTATTTAAAAGTAGGTTAGGCGTAATGACAGCTTCTACCTTTGCCCAAATGAAAATTCTCATTTCCATTAAATGCGTTCTTTATGTTTCCGCTTCCTTTCGTAAAGTCGCCCTACTCGGCGTCCCTCTTCTTTCCGCCCCATTTTTAAATTTATGGTCGAGGAAATTTGTAAACATTATCTTTCAGAAGCTAAATTTGAGACGGGTACACATAAATCAAAGCTGAATTAAGATTGACCGACCCTTTTTCCGTCCTCTTTTATTTATTTGGTGGAAGGGTAAACAGGTAGGAATACAAAATTACTGATGCACTTTAACAATTTACAAATATTATAAAAGCATAAAAAATATCATACATGAGACATTTAATAGGTTATACGGCCTTATTTAAATTTCTAGTATGTATTTTCAAAAACTACGTAAAATTTCCTCTAGTTACACAAAATTTTAAAATTTTTCGAGGTCGTTTGCTATTTTTAATGGCGATTTTGATTAAAATAACTGGGAACACGCAATTGAGCTAGAAGACAACAAACCACAGAAAAGCCCCCCATACCGTGGGTCCCAAAAAGAAAGATACATAATAGACGAACAAATCCAAGAAATGCTAGAAAGCGAAGTAAGACCATGCCACTCGCCCTGGGCAAGCCCAGTTATACTACTTAAATCGAAGATTGGCAATACTAGGTTCTGTGTAGATTATAGAAAATTGAACTCAGTCACGAAGAAATCAAATTGGCCTCTGCCCTAGATAGACGATATACTAACCTATCTAGGCGATTCCTAGATATGTTTTCTGGATACTGGCAGGTCTCAATACAGGAGGATTCGAAACAATATACCGCTTTTGTAGCACAGGGACATGATGTATCCGAATTCAATGTGTTAAGTTTTGGACTATGTAATGCTCCAGCAACATTCCAACAGTTGGCAAATCGAATATTCAGTGACATGAAAGGGAAAGAAATACTCATATACCTGGATGATATAATAATATTTTCAAAAACACTAGAAGAACACTTGTTAAAATTAAGAAAAGTATTCGAGAGATTGAAACCAAGCAAATGCGAATATCTAAAGAAAGAGACAAATATTTTGGGATTCAAGCTCATGTGCATCAGAAATTTTCCAAAACCAAAAAAGATCAAAGATATACAAAGCTCTCTAGGACTCTGTAATTTCTACAGAAAATTCATTAAACATTTTGCAATGATTGCATGTCCATTACCCGATATGATAAATAAAAGCCTGACATTTAAATGGGGACCAAAGCAAGACGTAGCATTCGCAACATTAAAGGAAAAAATCATATCAGCAGCTGTGTTACAATACTGTAATCCAAACAATGGCACAATATTGCACACGGATGCAGCTACATGTGGAATCGGAGCCATATTATTACAGGAAGATGATAATAAAATGGCGCACCCTGTAGCCTACATAAGCAGAAGTCTGTCAAAAAGTGAGAAAAATTATACAATCACAGAGCTAGAATTATTAGGCGCAGTTTGGGCGCTAGGCTATTTAAGACACTTGATATACGGTAAACTAGTAAAGATCACAACAGATTATCATGCTCTCTGCTGGATAGACAGTATCAAAGAGAACAATAGACATTTAGCAAGATGGGCATTAAAGCTTGCAGGGTTTGACTATACAGTAGAATATAACACAAAGACGCAGACTGTATGTCCAGTCCTACCTACAGAAACACACGATCAAGGAGATAAGGACGAACAACCAACATTTGCACTGAGGAGCACAGAGATAGCCGCTTTCTAAGACAAGGACCCAGAAATAAAATAATTAAAACAAGCCATCTTAGATCCAAATAATACAGACATTGCAATAGGCACAAGACGCAGAGCAACAAATTTTAGACTACAAAATGACACCCTGTATAAAGTAAATAACACGAATAAAAGATTGGAGAATGTTTTAGGCATACCAAAATCCATGAGAAAACAAATAATGTGGGAAAGACACGCAGCACCCACAGGGGGTCATCTAGGAGTCTATAAAACTTTAGGAAAAATCAAAATAAGATTTTTCTGGACGGGCATGAGTAAGGACATAGAAAAATACATACACGGATGCCCAGACTGCCAGGCAAGAAAAGGACAACCCTACAGAAAAACTTCTGGCTTTTTACAACTCATAAAAGTAGGAAACATCATGGATAAAATTGGCATCGACCTTTTAGGGCCAGGGAAAAACAATGATTATTGTAGCAACCGACTATGCATTGAGAAATGCCATTACTGCAGCCTTACCAAGTGGCAAAGCAGGTCCTGTGGCAAACAGACAGACATGACAGACAGACAGACAGTACTGACAGACAGGACAGATATACAAACAGAACAGATAGACAGTACAGACATACAGGACAGACAGACAGAACAGACAGGCAGGACAGATAGACAGGACAGACAGACAGGCAGACAAACAGGACAGACAGACAGGACAAAAAATAGCGTAGCCCATGTGGGCGATGTTTGTCAGCTGTCATGCACAGGTTGCCTCTGCGCATGTTTCTCCGCATGCGCATTAAAATGTTCGCAGTCCAAGGGGGCGTCCTACTTACCTACTCATGCGATTCCCAAAACCCTCTTTAAATGAGGCTTACAAGATTTTACCCCGGCCTCCCGAAGTGAGGCGAGTGCCAGTTTACACCCTGATTTGCAACTAACTCTAATAAAAGGTTCTCCTCGTTCTTTAGAAACTCCCCTAACTCTTCAAGCTCACTGCGCGCACCCACAAAGTTGGTTCCATTATCAGAATATACATTTAAGGGTTTGCCCCTTCGAATCGCTTGAAGCTGGCTAAAAATGCATCCTTAGTTAACTTGGTCACTAATTCAAGATGCATTGCCTTAGTGGCAAAGCAAACAAACACACTAATATAACACTTTAATTTCTAAGTAGTAGTCCTGCATAATCAACACCTACATTATAGAAAGGAGGAGCAGGAGTTACTCGAGTCTTTGGTAACACGCCCATAATCGGATTTTTTGAAGTTGGTCTAGTGCTAAAACATCTCACACACTTTTGTACAACATTACGAGCTAAATGTCTCCCTCGTAAAGGCCAATAGCTCTCACGTATAGATGATAATAGCAGCCGAGAGCCTGCATGACAAAGTGTTAGATGTTCATACAAGAACAAAAGCTTGGTTAAAAGATGCTCACTAGCAAGAACTGCAGGAAATTTTCTTCTTATATTGAAAATTTGACAATTATTGTATTTCCTTCGTGATTTAAGAAGGGATTTAGCTTTAACAAATGTCCTTTACCTTTATGAACAGAAAACTTCTTTAATTCTTCGATTTCTGCATGAAATGACTCCTTTGTGATAGGTACACTAGTTTGTTTAATGACATACTTAATTCTGAAGCTGAATGAGCGCTCCTATCTTTGACCCTTAAATGACAATTTGAAATGAATCGAAGGCAATAAGCCATGGATCTTTTTTGTCTAGACAAGTTAGAAAATCTATTAAAGGGAAATGAAGCATTAAACTCGATTTTCAACACACACACACACACATCTGTTTTCTCAACTCAGGGACCTTACTTTGAGGCTCAAAGTCAGATTGAGGCAACGAAAGCCACTTCGGGCCATTCCACCACAGTTCCAAATTTTGAATTTGACTAGGATGCACACCCCGAAGGTCAAAGATTGTATTTGGAATACTCTATTCCCGACAA
The DNA here is from genome assembly GCA_016904865.1 of Pissodes strobi. NCBI lineage: Eukaryota > Metazoa > Arthropoda > Insecta > Coleoptera > Curculionidae > Pissodes > Pissodes strobi. Next base: position 110,711 of record MU183834.1, read on the forward strand.
ATGTTTGAAGAACATTAGGAGGTGTATGGATCCAGCTCAACGCCACAGTCGAATCACGCCACAGAAATCAAGAATTTACTGACGCAGTGAGTTCTTCAATAGTGGCCACATAATACGCTAAAGACATCACTGCCCCTCTTTCACCAAAATCTGACGGTACATTTTCACTATGTCAGCACTAACAACCACATTATGTTGCCCATTAAGACAATAGAAATCAGGTCATCCTATAAAACAGGGCCCACCACCTAAAGGTAATTTAAGGACACATCTGACTTAGATGGGGCAGAACTATCAAATACCACTCTCAATTTTGTTGTTTGGTTTTTTCATTCACTACCCCGTGATCAGGAAAATAGTATGATATTTTGGTAATTTCAGGGGTTTTACATTCGATCAGGTGAGATAATTATTGATATTCATTTATAAATTCAATATATTTAGATTTAAAGACAATGTTTTTATGAAATTTGGATTCAAGATAATGACACCATGATTTTGATAAATGCACCTGAGTGGAAAATTGACGATTCTAGAAAAATGAGCCATTACTTAAATTTTTTGTATGTATTTTCAAAATCTACGCCAAATTTCCTCTAGATGCGATAAATTTTGGAATTTTTTGAGATCGTTTAGTATCTTTAATGGTAAATTGAAATATACTTTTCGAATGCAAACGAGATGTAAAGTCATCTCTTATAACAATAAGAACTCCACCACCGAGCTTTTGTTGTCTACGTGGACGAAACTCCTTGATGGCAGTTCCTGTGGGCCATAATCCATGATCCAAAAGATCTTTAATCAGGGATTCTTTGACTCCTATTTTAAATGAACACACATCAGCAGGGATACAATGGGGGTTCTTGTGCCTCCACCGTGGAGGAGATGCGCAGTAGCAAAAATCGCCCACGTGGGCTACGCCATACAGATCTATATACAGCTTATACGGCTTATACAGCTTATACAGGTGTTCTGTCTAACCTGTCTATCCTGTCTGACCTGTCCTATCTAACCTGTCCTGTCTAACCTGTCTATCCTGTCTGAAGCGATTTTTACTACTGCGCAAGTCATCAACTGTCATTTATCAGCTGTCACTTGTCATCTGTCAACTATCAGGTGCCACACCTTAAAATTGGCGTAGCCCACGTGGACGATCAGATAGGATAGACAAACCTGTATAAGCTGTATATAGATCTGTGTGTCGTAGCCCACGTGGGCGATTTTTGCTGCTGCGCATCTCCTCCACGGTGGAGGCATCTTCGTTTTTGTTGAGGACAAGGCACCGGACATCACTATTTTCCAGATTTTTTGTAACATATTCAATTACATCCTTCTCGGTGGATCCAGTGTTACAACGCCCCAAATATACCCATTGCCCGCGCTCAGCAGTTGTAAAGGATCTGACTGTTGCTCCCGTGCCGATTACCGGGCGATTAGTTGAAGAACGATTTCCAGGTGGATGATCCGACTTTGATGTTTGTTGTGAGATGTCTATAACTCGATGAGTAGGATTTGAAGTTGATATAGATTGGCTCCCATCAACAATAAATGTGGTGTTCTGGATGTGACCAGCTGTTGCTGAAGCACTTGGGGGCAACTCCTTTGATTGCAGAAGCTTTATAGTAGTTTTAAGCTCCTGAATTTCTTCTTGCAGGACATTAATCTTTTTGTCAAATTCTTGACTGATATCATCAATATCATTCTGCTTAGTAGTTGAAGGTGGATCATCAACATTGCCGTTGATCTTTTTAGTAAACTGTTGGACGCTCTTCTTATCCACTTATCCAAGATATTAGTAATGTCACTTTTGATAAAGGTAATATTTTTGTGACTTCTTGCAACTCAGACTTCAAACATTCTTAGCCAGTTGTTAATGTGGCCATCTGGTCATGGAAACCAGAGAACTTGTCTTGCAACGAATTGCTTACACCGTCAAGCTTTAGAACAATTTTGTTTGAAAGTTTGCTATACAACGTATTAAAAGCATCCTGCATCTGGTTATTTAAGTCGGCAATACCACCAACTGAATCATTACTATGTGTCTTGACGGAAGTCACACAATTATTACAAGCATACAGCATGATCTGTGTTACTTGGGCCTCTGAGGTAGAAAACTTGGAACATGCTATGCAGTTTACGGCATTGCAGAAATCACAGATAATCTTGTATTTTAATTCCTTCTCAGTTAACCCCGTTTTGGACTTTGAGCATGACAAGATATTTTTTAGATCATTTAGTATTTTTAATGCTAGATTGAAATGTACTCATCGATTTTGCTTAATAGTTGGGAAACGCACTCGACTGGGCGATTGACGATATTGAAAAAATTAAACATCATTAAAATTTTTGGTATGTATTTTCCAAATCTACGCAAAATTTCCCCTAGAGGCGACAAATTTCAGAATTTTACGAGATCGTTTAGTACTTTTAATGGTAGATCGAAGTATACTCTTCATATTTTGAACCCTTCGGAAGCTATAGAAGATATGTCCAATGTAGAAGCAGATAAGCTCTTGCAGATGAAACATCCTTGGAAAAACTTACGCGAGAGAAGTAGCGCTTAAACCAGAAGTGTCCCAACAACAGAAATCTGAGCTTAAACAAGCAGTTGCTTCCTTAAACGAATCAGTCACGAATGTGTTACATATTCCCTCTCAAGCACAGAGCGTCAAGCTTTTGGAAGAACCTCTAGAGATGTTGACAGCTTCCCTTAATAAGATCCAGAAAGTACTAGATCAAGATTCTGCCGAGAAAGTCGATAGAAAGGACTTACACGTTGCAAAAGTATTATTGGAAATAGTCCAACAAGTGTCAAGTGAAATTCAGTCTTTGAAGCAACAAATGAAAGATGTAAAAATGGCTCCTCAGCAAGCGAGTCTGCAACAAATCGAAGAGCCTGTAGAGGCATTTAAAACAGCTTTAGAATATATTTTGAACACTTCGGAAGCTATAGAAGATATATTCAGTGTAGAAGCAGAAAAGCTCTTGCATATGAAACATCCTTTGGAAAAATTTAACGCAGAAATCAATCAGTCGAGAGAAGCAGCACTTAGATCTGAACTTTTGGAACAACAGAAGCCTGAATTTAAACAAGCAGTTGCTTCCTTAAAAGAATCAGTCACGAATGTGTTACATATTCCCTCTCAAGCACAGAGCGTCAAACTTTTGGAAGAACCTCTAGAGATGTTGACAGCTTCCCTTAATAAGATCCAGGAAGTACCAGATAAAAATTCTGACGAGAAAGGACTTACACGTTGCAAAAGTATTATTGGAAACAGTCCAACAAGTGTCAAGTGAAATTCATTCTTTGAACCGATAAACCACAGATGTAAAAATGTTTCCTCAGCTAGCGAGTCTGCAACAAATCGAAGAGCCTGTAGAGGCATTTAAAACAGCCTTAGAATATATTGTTACGTTTTTCCCCGTGGGTTCTTAACAGAATTACAACTTTGCTA
>MU183834.1:143650-172750 GCA_016904865.1 Pissodes strobi
GCGACGTACTTCGAGCTGCAACGCTTATCAGGTTCGCGACGGGGTTCGTTTCGACGTCCAGATTAGTTCGCGACGTGGTACGGTTGCGTGACGTGGTACAAATCTGGACGCGGCTTAAGGATGTCATCAGGACTGGCACTCTGTAACAAAATAACGATAAGGATTTCCTTCGCTTCGCTATTTCGTACTCTGTAAATAGGTTCGGCTGCTTTCGTGTCTATCTGAACATGACCGAAGGGGCGATAGAGAAGCGAATGATAGCGACGCCCGAACAGGTCTTTCTATAATAGGAAAGTATTGTTCTGTCTCATTCTAGTCCACACGTATTATTTGTTTTTATCCCCGTTCGATGAAAGAAGAAAAGATAAAATTAGGTTATATTACGCATTGTTATAATCTTAATTTTATTGTGGTAATATTTGTCCCTGTAAAATACGGAAAAAATAAGGTAAGTATTTAATAATTTTAGGAATTTTGCAATTAAAATATTTATTTGTTAAGTTATCAAAATGTTTTGGGGTAAAAATTGTAAAATACAGTGCGACTTGTTATATGAATTATTGCAAAATTGAATATGTAGTTATATCACAATTATGAATTAGGGACATATATTTTTGTTTACATGAATACTTCCATTGTATTAATATTAGTATATAAATTGTAGAAACATGACTTCAAGGGCTCCAAAAACAAATCATAACCAATGGGTAGTACTCGTCGACTTTTTGGTGGAACATCCCGAGATGGTTACAAAATCATTTGGGATTGGACTCAAGACAAAATTATAAAACTTTGTGGAACCAAGCAGCAACTCAATTAAACAGTATGGGTTTTGGCACAAAAACCACTGACAAATGGATTGAAGTAAGTTTTATAATAATCCTTTCATTCCTAGTTTTTACCCAGCTCTTGGATTTATTTTTAGGCTTTCAGCAAGTGGAAAAGCAAGGTCAAAGTAAAGGCTCAAAATATTAAACTCGCTATGAATAAAACAGGTGGTGGTGGGCCTTTACCTCCCTTAACACCTGTTGAAGAAAAACTAATGGGAATTATTGGTTGGACCATAGTAGAGGGGTCTGTACAAATGAATTGGGTTTTGTAAGAATTTTAATACTAATAACCTAAGTTTACACTTTATTTATAATAATTTAATGATAATATTACCTATAATTTTTAGACAGACACTGCAGTGCAGCTGCAGAACAGTGAATCATTTGTCCCTTCTAGTTAACTGCCACAAATGCATGAGCTTACCTTTTTTACAAATACTCAAAAAAATTCAAGTTGTAGTATTCCTACCAGTTCTTTTACATCTCCTATAATCTTGAAGGAAAGGGAAAACAAAAATGTTCCAACCATTACTGATATTTATGCCACTCCCTCAACATCATCATCCACCATTTTTCAAGAAACTGAAAAAAATCAAATCTCTTTCGACAATAGCAATCAAAAGAGAAAATTGATAAAAAATTTCTCGAATATAACCAAATCAAAAAATTTTTTTAAGAGAACCAATAGAAAGGGTGACGAGATAACCCTATTACGAATGCACAAAGAGAATATGGAGATTTTAAAGGATATTAGTGCAAATATTTCTAGAATAGCAGACGCCCAAGAGGCATTTATCAAAAAAGTCAATTTTTGTTCAAGATGCTCTCCAGAAAGTTAAGATAAATCTAATAATTTCAATTATTTTTTTTCTCAACTTAAAATGTCGAGTTGAATTTATTTATACCAAAAAGTATGTTCCTTTTCTAAATATATTTTAGTTAATAATTCTTATTTTTGTTATTAGTTTAATAAATTTTGTGGTTAAAACTTTTAGTTAAGAAAAGTATGAACGTCAAAGTGTTTATATTTTTTATGCTTATTTTTGTTAATGTAAAGTTTTGTGGTTAAATCTTGTCAACTTTTAGTTAAAAAAATAATAAATACCAAATCCAAAGTGTTTATATTTTTATATATTAAATAGTTATTTTTGTTATTAATTTAACAAATTTTGTAGTTAAAACTTGTAGATAATAAAAGTATAATCTCCAAAGTTTTATTTTCTTCCATTGGCAACATATATATTTATTAAATAAATGTTAAACTTGCATTTTTATTAATTTTTGGATTAGATGCTTGCCATGCTTTATTAAAAATTTTGAATTTTTGTTTGTTTGTTGTTTTGAAAGGCTTTTACAAAATGGTAAAATTTTGAAGAATTTACCCTTTACGTAATTTTTTATTCTTTAAAAATGGGGTAATTACTTAATACTAGATAGAGGTTTGTAAAAAATATACAATCATAATTATTCTTCACAAAGACATATATTAATTTTAAATTTAAAAGATACTTATACATAAATATAATTATACATTGGTGAAATATCCATTTACAACATTCACTCTTGTTTGTCTGCCTTCATTTAATATTGGGTTGTTGTCATTCTGCCCATTAATGTTTTCCTCTCTTAAATTCATATCTTACTCAAATTCAACACCTGCCCTTATTAATAAGTTGTGTAATATGGCACAAGCATTTATAATGACACCAACTTTTTCTGGACTGTATCTCAGTTTTCTCTCCCCTAAAAGGCACCTAAAGACCATTTTTAGGCGTCCATTGCAGCGTTCGATTATACTCCTTGTGATTTTGTGGGCATGGTTGTAACGTGCCTCAGGAGTGTTTGGTTCGGGATTATCAAAAGGTGTTAGAAGCCAAGCTTCCAATGGATATCCTGAATCCCCAAGTAACCATTGATTTCTTTTGCCTAAAAGTGAGTTTACATTAGGTGCAATGCAATCTGAAAAATTGCAGGCAAATTATAACACGCGCAAATAATTTTATAGCGTCGCCGTTTACACGAAGACGCAATTATTTATGCAAACATTTTGACAAGCAGTTGTGCCAATGATGCAGAATGACATTAATCAGATGATTTCTATTTACATTTCCAAAAAAAGATTAGTTTACCTATTGCACATTACATTCTTCTAAGACATACTCCCAAAACTAAAAACACACTACAGATTAATAAAGAAAATACCAAATATCTTGAATTTTAAGATGACACGATGACGGATGACGCGACGGGTATTTTTTATTTATTTTTATGTTGGGAACTGTCATTTTAACCAAAAATGGCATGCAACGTGCAATATATTTATTTATTTATTTATTTAATGATACACTTTACAAACACCAATAAACACTAAATTGGTAATTACGTGTAAAGGAAAGCAACAATATAAAATATACATATAGTAAAAAATATAACAAAAAATAATAATTAGAAAAACAACAGATAAACTCTACAAACTAACTATTACCTATATGAAACAGTACCAGCCTCAACTGTGCTTGGGACACATTAAAAAAATCTAATTTAATTTTATTTAGATAATGGTTACATATGTTCAGCATGCTGTCAATAGGCGAAATACTTCCAGGATTCACTCTAAAAGGATCATACTTTAATTGCCTTAAGTTAGCTTTAGGAACATTAAATTTGATGTGATTTATTAGCATACAATTTCTATATTTAAGGCTATTGACAATAAAGTATATAAACAAAACAGCTTGAATATTTCTTCTTTCTTCCAGCTTCACAAAATTGAAACTTTTTAGCATTGACATGTATGAAACCAAATATGGATAAGCATGGTTCTTTTTAACATAAAGATAACGTAGAAATCGTTTTTGTACTTTTTCTATTTCATTTGAATGGAAAGTTGTTGATGGCATCCATACTTGTAATGCATATTCAAGATGCGGTAGCACAAGGGCATTATACAATTTCACAATAATCTCAGTAGTGAAATTTTTGCTATTTCTGATTACAAACCCCAGTGACTTAAAAGACTTTTTAATGATAAAGTTAAAGTGAGTGTTAAATTTCATATTGCTTTGGTAGTAAACCCCTAAGTCCTTAATTTCATCACACCTTGTTATTTTTTGATCTGCAATATAAAAGTCTTCAATTATAGCTTTTACCTTCCGAGTGTAAGTAACAATAGCACACTTCTTTACATTTACAGACATTTTATTAATATGAAACCATTCAACCACCCTAGCCAGATCACCTTTTAGTTGTTGGATGTCACTCTGAGATTGAATAATTTTATAGAGCTTAAAGTCATCAGCGAATATAAGATAGTTTGAATTTAGCATCACATCTGGTAGGGTATTTATGGAAGTAATGAAAAGCAAGGGCCCCAAATTTGAGCCTTGTGGCACTCCAGATGTGGTTATATAAGGATCTGAAAAGCAGCATCCAACTCTGACTCTCTGCTTTCTATTAGTCAAGTAAGACTCCATAAGCAGGTATGCCTCCTTAGAGATGCCATAGTCAACCAATCTACTCAAGAGTATAGAGTGGCTAACCTTATCAAATGCCTTTTCGCAGTCAGTGTAAAGGACATCAAGCTGACTTCGACTATCAAGTGCTCTGGCTGCGCATTCAGATAAGGTTAACAAATTAGTGACAGTGGATTTGTCAGGTAAGAACCCATGCTGGCTGATACTGAAATTAGATTTAAGATTCTCATAAAGTTGATTATACAAGATTTTTTCAAATATTTTGGCTATTACATTAATAAGGCTAATTGGTCGATAGTTTTTTATATCATTTACTTGATCATTTTTAAAAATAGGTGAAACAAGCGATTCTTTCAATATTTCAGGAAATGTATTATATTCTAATGAAAGGTTAAAGACGTGAGTTAATGGTGTAATAAAGAATTCGGATAGAGCTTTGTAGATGTAAGCTGGAATGTTGTCACTACCAGTGGTTTTCTTTGGTTTCAAGCTTTTTATACTAAGTAAAACTTCATTGGCAGTAATGTTTGTAAAATTAAATGCATTATCACAGGTTGATGGTTGTACAGTACAGTTAAAAGTTGAATCAACAAACACTGATTTAAAATAGTTAGCAAAGCCATTGGCAATGTCAGTCGCCTCTGAATACAGATTGCCTTCAAAAGTCATATTCTCAGGCACTCCCTCGGGCACTCCATTATGACCGGATTTAGTCTTGATAAAAGACCAGAATGACTTAGGATCGACATTGATATTGTTTTGAATTGTAATTTTGTATTGGTGATATTCTAATTTAATTTGACTTCTAATGACCTTTCTTAAATTTTTGTAAATTGCGAGATCCTCACTATTTGCCCGCCTTTTTTTAATTGAACAATGTAATTTATTTTTTTGTCTAATTTTACGAACTAAATCTATAGAGTACCAGAGCGGAAATCTCGGCTAATGAGCACATTTTTTAGCTTTTTGTTTGGGTATAGCTTGGTCCATGCAGCTATACATGGTTTTATAAAACAAATTGAGGCTGTTACTGACATTATTACATGAAAGCACCTCCGACCAGCCAGCATTTTTAATCAACTCATAGAGCAAATTAAAGTTTCCATTAGAAAAGTTGTACGAATAACTTTGAGCAAATTTATTCTGGGCAGAATGTTCCCCATCTAAGTTTACTGTTAACTCAAGCGCAGGATGATATGCATCCTCTGGAACATGCTGGTAGTCGGACCTACTAACACATGAAACTATATTCGACATCACCAAATCTAGACATTTGTTTTTAAAATTCTTAACATTATTAACCTGTTCAATATTATGTAAACTCAAAAACTCTTGAACCAATAAGGACTTATCATTATCACAGTTTAAAGAAGGAATATTAAAATCACCTATAACAATAATATTAACATTTGGATGTTGCAATAAAATATCATCGATGGCATAAAAAAATCTTTGGTACAATTCAAGCCTTGAGTTTGGTGGAAAATAAACAACAGACACATAAATAAAATGCTTCTTAAAACTAACCTTTAAAATGATGCACTCCATATCACAGTCGATGTTCACAGTCTCATAGGATAAGTTTTTCTTTAGTGCTAATAGGACGCCTCCACCAAAGACATTGGCGTCTGGGCTACGATCCCTTCTTATAACAGAATATCTTTCATCAAAGAGTTCTGAGTCCTTGATGGACTCGCAAAGCCATGACTCAGAAACTGCCACCATCTCATAATTTTCTGCAAGTAAATTAGTATAAAATGACTCCGTTTTGGTTCTCAGCCCCCTTGTGTTTTGGTAGTATAAAGAAAAGCTAGAGTTTATTCCTGGTTTGGAGGAGCCACCCTGGGGGAATCGGGATGTTTCCTCTTTGGTGCTAAAAAACGAGATACCATTGCACCACTGGGCCAAATTTCTCTACGCCAGGCTTTGTGGAAATTATCCTGCCTGATTGAGACTTTCATAGATGAGTATAAAGAGGGATGTTTTGATGTATGCTCCTCACATCTTACCTCAGGAAAGTGTTGCGCAAGCATTCTCTGCAGATCTTCTGGTTTAGTGCTGGGGCTGAGTCTGGTAACATGTAGATAGGTGTACTTAGGAAGGGTTTGTATTTGGCAATCTGTGTCATTTTGCCCCACAAAGAATTTCCTTTTCTTACGACGCATTTTCTGCATCTGCCACTCACCTTCAACTGGCGTTTCTTCACCCAGCTGTTGCAACTCATCCATTTTATTGCGATATTGTGCCTCAAAGACTGCTCTGTTGACCATTCTTTTGTCTATAATTGCAGGCCGGGTGGGCCCCAAATTTTGTTTTTGTTTTAAACCAGATCTGTCATAAACAGCTGATTCTAGTGCGGACAATACGGGTTGATTAGGATTCGTCGACACTGCAGCGGCATTATTCCCAGATCGAGTACCATCAGCGCCACCAGCGGTGGTTGTTTCCTTGTTGATGCCCTGTTTGGGAGGCAAAGTTACCACATTAATTTGTGGCAAGGGGTTAGTGTCCGCATCCTGGATCGGATTAGAACTTGGTTTCGTGGTTTGACTTTTATCTACTAAGGATATATTGTTTACCTTTATAGATAGATCTCCAAACAAACTTAACATTTTTTGCTCAAAAGAATCCATCCTATTGCAAAGTTTAATGTACTCTGCTCCTTTAAGTTTGTCCTCTAAGGTCTTGATTTTTGCTTGTAGGATGTTAATTTCCTCAGCCTTCTTTATTATTGCCTCATTGATGGTTTTGTTTACATTCTGTTCCCTGGTTGTTTTGGAGCAGGTGCCACACAAAACCAGATTTTTGCTTGCACTTATCACTTGTAATCCAGAAATTCTCAATGCACATGATTGATGGTACATGACTTTACATAAATTACACTTAACACCGAGTTTTTCGACATTATTTTTGCAGTATTTATACTTTTTTTGATCAGCGTCGGGATTGTCGTCGTTATCCGACGCCATCTTGTTAATGGGATAAACTATTTTCTTAACAAACAAACAAATATTTATTCATACGTAAATAGTACATAGATCCTCGTCAGTAAAGAACAATCATTGGGTTTAAGAATAATTAATATGCATCACTGCAAAATTCTTCAAGTGTATAGTAAGCCTTACCAACCAGCAATGCCTGAACTTCTCTTTTAAAACGCTCTAAATGAAAGTGCTTTAAACTATTTGGAATGTGGTTACATACCTTTATACTTTCATAGATTACAGATCTCTTTATTAAAGATGAGAAGAGGTAAATTGTGTATTTGCCTTGTTGTATGGGTAATATTGCTAGTGTTCAGTTTTTCACGATTTTTGTGAATAAGTGATGCTGTTTCTACAATAAACAAACAACACACGGTTAAAATTCTTTCCTCTTTAAAGAGAGGTCGACAAGAATCTGTACTACTAGCACCACATCAATATCTAATAGCACGTTTTTGAATTATAAATATTGAATTAAACAGATACTGGCTACACGATCCCCAGAAGCAAATTCCATATCTCATCCTAGATTCCACAAGGGCGTAATGAACACTTTTTCACATGGACTTTCCCGCTCACCAGCAGTAACTCTGACTGCATAGCAACCAGAAGAAATCTTTTTGCAAAGTGCAACAACATGTCCCTCAAAATTCAGCCTGCCGTCAACAGTTAAACCTAGAAACTTTGAATCGGGTCTATTCGCAATAGAAATATTGTTGAGAGAAATATTAAAAAGTCGGTCTGATCTAAAGGACACAATATTGGTTTTGGCAAAGTTAAGTACAAGAAGATTAGCATTGCACCAAGATGTCATCTTCATGATCCGATAAAACTGTGTCCTGCAAGCTGTGATGATCTTTGCAGTGCCACAAGATTGTGTTGTCATCTGCAAACAACGTAAAATGACCTGTGAAGTCCAAGGAGAACAAGTCGTTTATGAAAATCAAAAACAGTAAGGGCCTCAGGACAGAGCCCTGAGGGACACTACAGGAATTCACTAAGACATCAGATTCGGTGGAATTAATGCTAACTTTTTGTTTCCGATTTGACAGATAAGACTTCAGCCATGCCAAGGCTACTCCCCTAAACCCATAATGAGAAAGCTTCTGCAGCAAAATTCCATGATTTACACAATCAAATGCTTTCGAAAGATCACAGAATGCCGCTGCAGCAGCCTACCCATTATTAATACCCAAATATAGGCCCTCCAAAAATCCAAAGATGGCATCATTTTTTGTTGCAGTTTGGTTGAAACCCAAATTGTTGACAGCACAACACCCTGTGCCTATCCAAGAAGGGGGACATTCGTTTTTTTACCAATTTCTCAATAATTTTAGAGAGACTGGATAATAGTGAAATTGGCCTAAAATTAGATGGATCCTCCAAATCACCACCTTTGTGAAGAGGTATGACCTTTGCCAGCTTAAGGCAATCAGGGAAAATTCCTGATTCCCAAGAGTAATTTATTGCAAATGCTAAGATCTGAAGAACCATATCTGGCAGCCCCTGAAAAATGTTCAATGCTAAACCATCATACCCAGCACTCTTCTTATTTTTAACACCTGACATTACCTCTTTTAATTCAGTCAGACCTGTCGACACAAAGAAAAAAGAATTATCAACCTTTGCGTTGCTTTTCAAGTTTTCAACAGGATTGGAATTTTGAATAATATGCTTTGTAAGGTCTTGTGCTATAGAGCAGTCAAATTTATTGATTAAGTCTGGCACTAAATCGGCTTCAATGATTTTGGAAGACGGATTATTATTTGCACGTATGTCATTTACAATAGACCAACTCTCTTTTTGTTTGTTTGTCGAATTTATAAAACGATTTCGGTAATATAAAATTTCGGCCACCCTTATGAGCTTTCTATATAATGACCTATATTTATTAAAATAAGAATAAAATGCCATACTATTTGTAAATTTTGTTATATTATTAAGTGATCGTACATTTTTTGATGATTCTTTAAGGCCTTTGGTAAACCACGGTTTTATATATGAAGGTTGATGAAAATTGTGAAATACGTGTAGGACCTCTGACGTGCATTTGTAAATTAAAACATTTGAAAAGATTAACCAACCTAATTGTTGCAACTGACTTTGTGTCCATAAAATTTATATTAAAATCTCCTGAAAGTATCACAGATGAAGTTGTAAGAATTAAAGATAAAAGAATGTCTAGTTTATGAAGGAACACAGAAACTTCTGAAATAGGAGACCTATACACACAAATGATATATAAGTTGTTTATCTTTGAATGACCAATTGTAAATTCGAAAGACTTTTCCTCCAACAGGTTGTTAAAATTGTTAATTTGTGAGAATGAATCAGCACTGATTGCCTTATTACGACGTTTGACGTTTTAGACCTGTGTAATTTGTTGTAAACAATTTTGTCGATTTGTAATGTTTTACGAGTTTTTAAAGTGATGTAGAGTGAAGTTTTCAATAAATCCTAGTTTGGAAAACTTGTGAAAGTGTTTGAAAACCCGAGATCTCCGTAATTGCTGCAAAATCGCCGTTTTTACATGTGCCAGCACCTTGTGTTTTTTGTGTTATTTCTCTTGTTTGCCTTGAGCTGTCAGCTGTCAGTAAATCAGCTGTTCCCAGTGCTGCCACCATTACTTTTTTCCCATTCGGCCTAATACATTTTTCCCATTCGGCCTAATACTTCTTCTTCTTTTCTGCCAAGACTCTTGGTGTGAACCAGTGCCCATCCATCTGCCCTAGGGGATACGTCACCGGCAGAAGAAGATATATGTAAACAAACTGTTTTGTTTACTGTTTTGTTTTTGTTTTCTTATTCATATATTTTGAAAACAGAACAATGACATCCTGTTCGAAATGCACAAATATCCTGACACCAGACGAAATCAGTTTTAAGATGAGTTGTGATTTTTGTGGAGACACACACTGCAGATCCTGTTCGTAACTCTCAACTTCTGAAGCCCATGTAACCAGGCTAAATAAACGAATTCTTTTATTTGCATGTGAGAAATGCATTACCTCAGTTAGGAACCCGGTAAAAACCTCTTCTATAAATGATGACACCAATACATTCCTAGAACAACTAAAAATGACAGTGGAGGAATTAAACCAACAAATGTTTTCAGACTTGACGAAGGAATTAAGACTGGGAATTGACAAAAGACTGGATAGTTTGGAAAGGTCGCTGGGCAAGAAGTTTGAATATCTGTCCAAGCAGAAAGCAGCAATAAAACCACCATCTCCCATGAAGCCAGCATCAAACAATAAGAAAATCCCTAATAAGTCAAGCGACTCAGTACCCAGGACCACGCCAGAAGTAGGTAAACAGAAGCCAGATGATAATTTTGTGGACCAGCATGATGTACAAAAGGCGATCACTTCAGCCCATCTTCAGAAGTACATGGACCTAAATAGCTCTCCTTTATCTGCCAAAACTAATAATATACCAAGCAATCCAGAACCAATCCGTCAAGATGTTCCTGAAAAGCCAGGTGTATTGGCCGCTGCACAAGATTCAGTTCACAGACCAAGAACAACTACAGTAATAGGAATTAATAAGCAAATTGAAGTTCTTAAAGCGACTCGCCCAAAGACAGCTCTCCATCTGTCTAACTTAAGCTTAAATGCATCCGAAGACACATTCTTCAAGCATTTCCGCATATTCCCATCGATGAGTTGACCATTAATAAACTCAAATCTAATGGGAGGGCAAATTCCTTTAAGCTTTTTGTGCCCAATGAATATGTGAGTCAAGTTTTTCTACCTGATGCCTGGCCCAAAGATGTCTACCTTAACCATTGGAGATATAATGGAAACCGAGCTAACAATAATGGATATGGAAACTCTCAATATTACCAGCGAGGTAAAAATTTTCAGAGAGGACCCTACAGCAGAAGATTCCGAGTGTAATCAATAATGTCAACGCCTCTAATAACAATTTCTGTCAAAAGGGTAACATTTTTTATATAAATATACAATGCTTTTCTAATAAAATTGAAGAATTATCTGTATTTCTAGAGTCTAAGTGTTACAACATAGTTTGTCTTGCCGAGCATTGGTTATCATGTGGAAAAATTAACTGCATAAATTTGCCAGGTTATTGTCTTTTGTCTTCTTTTTGTAGGACCACAAACATACATGGGGGTGTGGCTATATATGTCCACAAAAAAGTGTTTAATTTTTGTAAGCCTGTTAACTTGAACAGTTACTGTGAGGAGGTTACTGCTGAGTTTTGTGGAATTGAAATTTCAGGTTCATGTGTAATTGTCTGCCTATACAGGTCCGGTAATGGTAACATGCAGGAATTTTTGTCGAATTTGGAGCAACTGCTTAGCGATCTATCCCTGAAATATTCAGACATAATTTTGGCAGGTGACTTTAATGTAGATTTTTTAAACCCATGTCCTGTCCTTGAAGATCTTATTTGCATTCTGTCCTCTTTTAATATGGAGGTTCTGGTTGAGGAATATACAAGAGTATGTAGCTCCGCTGGCACATGCATTGACAACATAATAACAAATATCACTGGTGACGGTGTGCAAGCAAGTGTTTTGGATCCATGTCTTTCTGACCACTATGGTATTGATTTTAATTTTTCTTTTTCAATAAGTAAATCCCAATTACCAAATGGTGAGTGCAGTGTTTATAAGAGGTACATTACAGGTAGGGGCTTGAATAAATTGCTTGAGGTGCTCCAAGCCACAGACTTAACAAAGTTTTACAGTTGCAGTTCTGGTGAATGGTTATCTGCGTTTTTAATCAATGTATATAAAGACGGTATTCACGAATGTTTCCCATTAAAAAAAACCTCTTCAAAGGGACGAAAAGAGCCCATTTCTTGGTTTAATGATGGTATTAAAAAAATGAGAAACACACTTCATGCACTTAAAACAGTAGCCGATCATTATAGAGATGAGACTAGCACTAACGCCTATAAATCTTACAAAAAAGAATATAGAAAAAACATTAATTCTTCAAAATGCATGGCCTATTCCACTTACTTAACTAATTCAACAAATAAAACTAAAGACTGCTGGAAAATAATAAATTATGAATCAAATAAAAACAAGCCAATGGTAAAATCACAAATATCAAACGAAGATTTTAATGAATTCTTCTCAAATATTGCTGAAAAAATTATCCAAGACTTACCAACTCCCAATATAAATGATTCAGACGTCATTATACCTGTCTGCTCAAATTCTTTTTTCTTAGGCCCTGTGTCCCACCAAGATGTAGAAAACGCGATCAGAGACCTAAAAAACTCTCCTGCTCTCGATATTTATGAGTTAAGCAGTAAGATAATTAAGGCCACAAAAGCATTTCTCGTTCCAACTCTAACCCATCTCTTCAATTCTTGTATAGCGGAGGGCGCCTTTCCATCATATTTAAAATCCGCCAGAGTTGTGCCTATCTTTAAACAGAAAGGGAGCAAGGAAAATCCAGAGAACCATCGACCAATATCCATCCTGCCCATATTTGGAAAAATCTTCGAGATGCTGCTCAAGCCCAGGCTGGTTAAGTTTATTGAAAGGAATATGATTCTCAGTCCCTGTCAGTTCGGGTTCCGACCAAATCATTCCACTATCCAAGCTGTTATGCAGCTGGTGGGCAGCATAGTGGAGGGCTTTGAAGAGGGTGAAATTGCAGGTATTACGCTGTGTGACCTCAGCAAGGCCTTCGACTGTGTTGACCACCAGAGGCTTCTGTTTAAGTTGCAACATTATGGGTTTAGGGGCACAGCACTGAGGTTTCTGGAGTCATATCTGTCTGACAGACTACAATTTGTAGGCCATGGCTGTGATATGTCAGGCCCTCAGAGAGTATCATATGGTGTCCCGCAAGGCTCAATTCTGGGACCTCTCCTATTCATACTATATATTAATGACTTATCATACTTCCTTGGGCTAATTCTCTGCATACTTTTTGCAGATGATACAACCTTGATCTCAAAAGCCTCAAGTCTCCAATTATTAAACACCAAAATGACTGCACTACTAGAGAAGGCAAAGGAGTGGTTTAATCTAAATAAACTTAGCATGAACGCGCAAAAAAATCAAAAGCTCATTATTTCTTCAAATCCTCGTATACTCTCTGACGACTCCGTCAAGTTATTGGGCATAACTATCGATGACAAACTAAATTGGCACCTGCACATAGACCAACTCTGTCGAAAACTGTCCACAAATATATTTCTTCTTAGGAGGCTAAAACACTTTGTAGATGAACCAACTTTGCTTACTGCCTACTATGCGTTTTTCTACAGTCATTTATCATATGGCATTTTACTCTGGGGAAATTCTGGTAATGCTGTTAGAGCTTTTCGTCAGCAAAAGCGAGCAGTTCGAATTATTGCTGGGGCAGGTTTCAGGGACCATTGTAAACCTCTATTCGTTTTTTATAGACTTTTAACTCTACCAAGTTTGTTTATATATAAGTCTCTGGTGGAGATTCATGGTAACAAGGGAAACTTTTCAATGAATGCAGACATTCATGAACACAACACCAGAGGTGCAAACCAACTAAGGCCCAAGTTGCTCCGTCTGCAAGTTTCAAAAAATAATTCTCTTCTGCTTAATGCATATAATAAGCTTAATACGACCACCAAGAGTCTGAATCTGATAAAGTTCAAGTCTGTTGTGAAAAACTATCTGCTGGATTGTGCATTTTATAGCATATCAGAGTATATGGCCGCACCCCTGTCCATATAGGTTTTTAAATAGTGTCAATTTTGTTTGTTTTAATTTTATTTGTTTCATTTTGTGTTTCACTGTGTTTAGTTAGGTTATTTTAATTATAATTGTGACCCAATTGGGTACCTTCAGGAATATTTAATCTTAGTCTTAATTAATTTTATCATGAAATGTTTTTAAAATTCTTTAGGATATAATTGGTTTTAGACCATTTTAAACTGACTTGTGCAAACAAAAATTTTGTAATGCATGTAATATATTTACTTTACTTTACTTTACTTTACTTAAAAATAGATTATTCGCCAAAATCATGCATCCACCATGAGATGATGTTGATCTGCAGAATGAAGCTAGAGGTGCATAGTTAGGAATATTCACCATCTCTTCCTCCTTTAACCAGTGTTCAGTGATCATAACTAAATTAGGAAAATTACACTGGTCAAGAAAAAGATACAACTTATTAGTCTTGTTTCTTAGTGACTGAATGTTAAGTAAAACAAGAGATAAGGTCCAAGCATCTGCGTGACTTAAATTCCTATTGGAATCTGGATTATTCGGGGAAAATTTGAATTATCAGTTGCTGAGGGCGAATAAATACTCCCATCGTTAACTTCTTCATGAGAATCATTTAGATCAAAAACTGCTTCACATCCACTGGAAGCATTCTGAACAAAGCCACTATCCAAATCTGAGACTCCCTGGTTGAGATCTATAAAAGTTACATTTTTCTTTTTTCTTTGGAAGTATATAGATAGCATTTTTTTTATAAATACTTTTTCGAGTAGCGTTGCCATTGTCACCCATATCTAAGAAATCAAAATTTCCTTGCACGCAGCCATTTAACCTACTTAAGAAACTTTCCAGTTTGCGATTAAATTTGTATATTAATGCATCTAGTCTAGAATCGCTACTATTTTTAAAAGTTTTAAAACGTGGAAGAGAAAAAACTATTACATTGGTATGAGTCAAAAGCTTTTGTTAATCTCTTTAAATAAAGGAACTACCCTGGAGTAAATCATTCGCACCAGCCACAACAATAATATGATCATCCAAAGTAAAATCTTTTGTCAAGATATCGATGTTTTCTACCACATTCATAAATTTAGCATAAGGTTTAACAACAGACAGTATTTCAAGATTTGGCGACATTTTTTCCAAAATGTTTCGCAATTTGTAGCCATTTTGATCACTTCAAATTAAAATTCGTTTAGAACTAGCCATTGTATTAGGTTTTACTCCTACTAACATCTTTACTACAGTCATCAATTGGAACCTGATGATCTAAATTACATAATTCTGAATCAGCATTCATATCTACTTTCAGTTTTTGAGTTTCCTTAACTACCCTCTAGTCACACATAGCTTGTTTGAGATTTAACATATTTCTTTCATACTCCAATAACTTAATGCTAGCTAATAAACTGTCTCGCAAAATTACAAGTTCCTGAAGCTTATCATTAAGATTGGTCCCCTCTAGTTCCAATTTAGCAACCTGTTCTGAGAGGACTTTGTTGGTTTCTAGAAGCTGTAGAACATCCTTGTTAAGTTTTACAATAGCTTCCTTTTGATCTTTAATAATTCCTTCGCACTGCTGCTCTCTTGAATAAACTTCGTCCTCAAAGTCCTGTGTGTTTCTCTTCAGACGTATATATTATATGTCTTTCCTTTTCTTGCACTGCTAAAGTAAGCTTGATTATTTCAGCCTGATTTTCTTGATCCTGTTCATAAAGATCTTCCTTGAGGCTAACAATCTGCCGGTCTTTCTCTGCACAAATGTTCTTAAGTTTTTCATACTCAGAGGCAGAGATCTTAATAATACTATGGTTGGAGTTAGAGTTATTGGACTGACTAATATTGTAAATCACTCAAAACAGTGGAACAGAATTGAATCTTCTGAAAATTCTGTTTCTTCTGAAAATAATCCGTCAAACACGGACCACTTCTACAGTGAACACGAGACAACAAATTGCAGCAATGGGATAATAGGGAAAGCAAAAACACAAAGAGCTTGAAAAATAAAAGTAAATCATCCTTCAAGCCACAGCACTTTTATATATAATAATAATAATCGTATTTACAAGTTCAACTATAAACTATTCTCAGATCGGTATTTGAAAGATACAATAAGTACATGGCGAAACACGGTGCTTGAAAAATGTCGAGTCTCCGGGCTAAGTAGTCAACACTAACTTTATCCCGCAAAAATAACTTTTTCAAGTCACTAAAAGCTGTTGGGACACTAAGACTGCCCCCTTGACTCCTTCTAATGACATTCTTGCTTGGCTTGAACGACGAAGTAAGGGTGTACTTAGTGACTTAATGTCATATAAGACCACTAAATGCACCCTCGCTTAATTTTTACAAAAAACGCAAGAGTGTATCAAATAAGGTGTCTTATTGACTAAGAGGAGATGACAATATTCTTAGTGCCCAACTGTTAACAATTATATTTTATATGTTTAGTATTATTGTTTCGAATGCATATCGGTATATTCTCCGGGGTTCTCGTTTGTCGGTGTAACGGGCCTCGGAGCCTTAACAGGCGTTTCGTATCCAATGCCGCTTCCTTTTAGATCCTCGATCGGCTTGCGTAACTTTTCTTCGTTTTCCAAATCGTCTTTGTACAGGTTGTGTTTCAGGAAGTTTACTTTTTCTCCTAGTAGCTCGGTGGATCCTACAAAAATGCATTTCAATTTTTATTTTCATTTAATTTTATTGCAAGTTGGTTTTTTCAGTTTTTGTTCGATTTTAAAAATTTAATTTAATAGTTTTTTCATTTTTATTTTATGGCTTCTATACATCATTGCCACTATACCTACTACTCCAGTATATGCAAAAAATGAATATCTAAATTGGATCTTGATACGAATGTATAAGCAAATATATTGATCTCGGACGTTTCAAATTTTGTTCAGTGTATTTAAATAGGGTTCAATACTGGTTGCCATAGTAGCGTTCTATTGTTAAAAGGGTTAATATAAAGGGCTTAAAAATTGAACAGTTCATGTTCAGCTGATGTCTAAACTTGGAAGCTCGACGAATATCAAAATGCGTTGTGAGATGTGCCACTTTTTATACAGGGTGTCTCATAAAAACCAGTAATTAAATCTTGATACGAATCTATAAGAAAATATATTAAGCTCGGAAGTTTCAAATTTTGTTCAGTGCATTTAAATAAGGTTCTATAGTGGTTGCCATAATAACGTCTATTGTTAGAAGGGTTAATATAAAGAGCTCAAAAATTGAACGGTCTATATTCCAGCTGATGTCTAGACTTCGAAGATCGAAGAAAATCAAAATGCGATGTTAGGTGTGCCACTTTTTACACAGGGTGTCTCAAAATCATTTGATCAAACAATGCGTCGGAAAACAGTGCAGATGATAGAAATATTTTTGTTTAAGAAAAGCGCAGTCAACCAATCACTTGTACAGTTTGGGTCAAAAAGTTCGCCAACTAAAATTGAGCTTCATATTGTACCGGGTGTCCCATTTTCGACACTTTTATAAGGTATTTTAGTATTTGTTAGTAATATAAGTATCATGTGCTCTTTTTACGTCAAACTTAAAATTTATTGTCTTAATTAAAAGAGGTATAGAAATATGTTTTATATAAAAGTTTCTTCATAATGATTGTTGCATAATCCGCCCTTTTCAGAATAAGTATACGGGGTCAGGTAAAAAAGTTATCGGACCTACCTTCATTTTTTAACACCCTGCATATTTTAATCTAAAAGATTGTAATTTAATTCAAAAATATAACACACTATGGATGATATTGGTTCCCTAGGCGATTTATTTTAACTTTATTACTTTAAACCACAGTAGGAATTCAAAGATAACAACATGTTCTTCAAATTCTAACAATCAGCCCAATCAACCAAATAATTAACATTAAAATCCCCAGAAATTATAATCTTGGAAGAAACCGAAATAGTTGATCCCAAGTAGCAAATTAAATTCTATAAGGTTTGTATAAACAACTATAAGATATATATATCTTATAGGATACTAAAATTCTTATAACGTTCTACAAAACCAATAAATGATCCTTATACAACTAAAAAGGGTCCATTTTTATACAACCGTTTAGTAGTATAACAGTTCTATTAAAAGTTTATACAACTCTTATACGACTGTTTTATACACATCTATACAGCTACTATAAAATGGTTTTATAGTGTGTTACGTAGGTGGTCACATCTATAAAATGGGATTAAAGCGGCACTGCAAAAGTCTTACAAAATGGTTGTATAATGAATTATATTTTTATAATGCTGTTATTGCGAGCACAATGAAATCATTTTATCATTTAGCAGTTTAAAAAAGCATTTTATTTTTTAGTGAAGAATATTATAATCAAATAATGTTTTAAGCGTGTTTGAATGATATAAATCTAGGATGTGCATGCATTATTGTAAAAATGGAGACGTATTATTATTATAGCGTGAAAATGGCAGAGCAGTTGTTTAATAGATATTTTGTAAAATCATTTGGAAGGTTTGGATTGCACAAATTTTAATGCGCCGAAAATTTTATTGATAGATTGTAGGTATGTGGTTGGCAAAAAAAATGAAGCACTTTAATTTTGATTAAGTTACATTTAAACATAAATTTGTTATTTTATTTTTTATTTCTCTTTCTTTAAAAGGATTTTAATAGTTTATTACTGCATATGACAATACTTTCACAATATAATTCTCTAAATAATAATAAAGTCACATTTTGCAAGTTAGTTTCATGTTTTCCAACTCATTGCTGATAATGGCGGCGATAAATGATACAAGAATTCCTTATTTATACATGGCTATTTATAATACAACAATTTTATACCCAATAAATGCCTTAAATAAGGTTTCATTGTAAAATGAAACGGTATATCTACGATAAAATTGTTTTATAACGGTGAATATTTAGGCACTATACAACATTTTTTGACAAGTAAACAATATTGAGATTCGCCAAAAATTAGAGGTTGCCAGATCTTATATGGTAATATGAATTTAAACTTTCAAAACAGCTGATAATAATTTAATAGCAATGTAGGATTAGAAATTTGGCCTGAGCCGAGGCTAACTACTTACTACCTATTTTAAGAAAAGAGATTTATCATTTATAAATAATTAAACTTTACTTTTAACATCATTAAAACGCAGAATGGGTTAGAATGGGGGTCTACATTAAAAAGAATATCGTTAACGCAATTTTTTTTAAATACAATACATGTAATATTTTCTTACAACTATAAAATTTTTAGGTCAACGTGGCAACCATGCTCCAAAAAGTTCTAGAATGCTAAAGAGATATCAGCTGATCATGGCAACATTCGGTTGTTTAACGTGGTTGTGTGCGACTGGGAGCACTATACAACCTTTATAAAATCTCTTGCATCCTAACCTCAAAGTGAATGTATAATTCAAATTTGTTATTGTTATTGTATGGTCGGTCATATCATTTTGCATTTGCTTGTGTCAAATTGATTTTTATAAGATATAAGTAATGTTTAAAATAGTCGAGATTATTGAGAAAGGAAACAAAGAACTCACTGTTGTTCCTATGCGTTGGGAATAAAGTGGAACATTGTTTTGGCCCAAAAAAATTGCATACAAGTACCAACAAGATCCAGAATTCGCTCCTGACCCTAACTGGATGTTAATACCATGTAAGACAAAAAGACTTGGATTGAAGGAATTATGTTCTCAAGTTTTATGGTATCAGACCTACTTCCATTAAAATTAGAACATGCAATCTCTGGATTACTTGCAAGGATTTGTAGATATTTTTTCTTGCAAGTTCTTTTAATATTGCCACTGTGTTTGTTAATTCTTTTCCAAGGAGAATTCATTTTATTATTACTTTAATTGAATTTGTCACCCATCAAAATAAAATGTTTTAGTGCAAAAGTGAGGTTGCATTTACTTCAGTCTTATAAAGCAGATCTTAGAACGAATTTATTCTGTCATACACTGTTTTATCCTATAAGGCATTTATAAAGGAGAAAGTATTATAGTATCTAAAGTTCAGGTGTAAAAGTGTTTTATAATGCAGCGCAAATCAATGCTATAAAATATTTATTATACAACATTATACAACTTTAATAAGCCGAGATTAAGTAACTATTTTATAATGTTGTAACTACTAGTTATATAATATATTATAGAACTCTTATACTTACAATAGGTATACAGGTCTTATAAAATAATAATTTTGATATTGTATAAACTTGCTTATGAAGTATTATATCATTTTAAAAGAAATTATCGTATAATGCGTTCCAGGATATATTTTAAAAGCCACTATAAAATCATTTAATTCAACAATTTTCTTTAGAAAACAAAATTATTGCAACAAAAGGGCTAATAAGAACAAACAGTCCTTAAAACAACGCTATTCGACTGTTATACAATAATTCAGTCCTTTTAGAATTCCATTTTGCTAGTTGGAATAGAAGTATTTCAAGTCGCTCTAAAAACTCTTTCACACTATTATTGTTCGGTGATTTATAAATGCAAACTACATATAGATTTTGCGATCTGCAATACACAGTAGAAAGTTCAAATATACCTTCCTCTATCGAGTGATCATATTTAGAATATCTTATTACGGGAGAGCTGACCAAAAATAAATTTTTAATCAAGATCATAGTATCTTCATGATCTAACTGACTTCGACAATAAACCGATACTATCGAGTAACCCGGTATAAAACATGTCTCTTCGGGCTTTAACCAATGCTCAGTCAACAACACGAAATCAGGCTTTTCCAAGCTCTGAATAAATATAGTAAATTCACTCATTCTATTTCTTAAACGATGAAGAGATACATTTTTTTACCAGTTAGACATACACTACCTGCATTACCTATAAAAAATCGCTAGATACAATATCAGTACCCTTATTCTCTTCACAATATGTTTTCTGCAGAGTTACTCTTTTGTCTGATGAAACAACATGAATGTATCTTAGGTTAGTACAGTTGCTAGTCCGATGAAAATTCAATGCTTATTCTTATTAGCGAAGACAATTCTGACAGACTCTTTTTGTTTAAATAGGGGCTATTATGCTAAAACTCATTAGAAACACGGAGAAAATCTATATTTATAAAAAAACATCTTAACTTATCCACAACAGATGAATGTTTGTTATTTGTTTTTATTAGATTTTGGGAAATATGACTATAATCACTCTTATGAGGAAGATCACAAAACAACAGGTTTGTCTAGAAACATTTATTAGACAATAGGGTAATATCATTAACACGCACTCACGAATTATGACATCCCGGCAGCACAACGACGAAATTATCAAGTGTCTTTAATCTAGCAATCAGCACTAGAAACGATGTCCTTAAATCCAGCAAAAGGTTTGAAGATTACCTGAATACGGTAGTCAGTAAAAAATTTAACTAAATAATCATATACATTTTTTCCAAGTTATCACTCAAAACAACGATTTTATGATAATTACAATTATTTAGAGAACTTGCTGCTAGTGTAACTGGTGGTTTATCAACCTGGTGGATACGATACTTCAGACTTTTAACCTCCTTGGCATAAAAGTCATTTTCAGCGGTCAAGGTTTCAACACTAGTTACCAGGTTTACATTTAGCTGTTTAAGTAAATCTATCTGCTCCTGGAGATTAATACTTGATTTAGACTGGCCAGAGTGTGCAGATAAATCTGTTTGTGCTTCGCTGTTAAGAAATACTGATTTATCAGTCTGTACCACAGAAGAAATCACTGATTGAATCTGTTTGAGCGGCAGTATTTTTTCCTTTCAAATGTGTTTGTACGGTCACGGGTTTACTTTCAACTTCACTTGCCTTATTTGCACACCCGTTACCAATCTTAGCTCTAGGTAAATAAATCGTTTCACTCTATTCTTCAACTTGCAGAGCCAACTCTTGTTCAGGTCCAGAAGAAACAGAGTTCCGCTTAAGCCCTTCTATAAACCGAGTCTTTTCATCCAACTCTTCTCTTAAATCATTTATTAGCTCTTTTAACACTTCAATCGCATCAGGATCACGATTAGTAACTTTTTTAACGCAATCTGGAGAACAATTTAATAGATTGTCCTTCATTACTTGATAATT
This sequence comes from Pissodes strobi, assembly GCA_016904865.1. Taxonomy (NCBI): domain Eukaryota; kingdom Metazoa; phylum Arthropoda; class Insecta; order Coleoptera; family Curculionidae; genus Pissodes; species Pissodes strobi. The sequence continues at coordinate 165,709 of MU183834.1, forward strand.
TCTGTTCCCTCTAATACAGCAGCTCTTATGAAAATTATTTTTACACACAAGACGGAAAAAAATAGTTACTTCCTTTAACTTACAACATTTGAAGACCCCTGACATTTTTGATACAATCTGTTCAAAAATACAAATTCACAACATCCCATTTTAAGTTTTTTCAATCTTCGAAGTTTAGACATCAGCCAAACATGAACCGTTCAATTTTTGAGCCTTTTATATCGACCCTTCAAATAATAGAACGTTACTATGGTAACCACTATAGAACCTTATTTAAATATACTGAACAAAATTTGAAATGTCCGAACTTAATATATTTTCTTATAAATTTGTACCAAGAACAATTATTATTGGTTTTTAAATTCTCTAGTACAATATGAATTGGCGTACTTTTTGATCCAAACTGTACACTTGATTATATTTTGGTTGCCTGCGCTTTTCTTAAGCAAATATGCTTCTTTCATCTACACTATTTCTCGAGGTATTGTTTGATCAAATCATTTTGAGATACCCTGTGTAAAAAGTGGTAAACCTAACATCCCATTTTGATTTTTTTCGATCTTCGAGGTTTGGACATCAGCTGAATATAAGCCGTTCAATTTCTGAGCATTTTATATTAATCCTTCTAATAGTAAAACCTTACCATGGCTATCTCTATAGAATCTTATTTAAATACACCGAACAAAATTTGAAATGTCCGAGCTTAATATATTTTCCTATAAATTCATATCACTATTCAATTATTATATTAATTTAATATGGTCAAATCGAAATTTGAAAATTGAAATTTGAAAATTTTTCGCTCGCTTAAGAGATACGGAGGAAAATAAAAAAATTGTCACTTTATAAATGACCCTATATTTTCTTAGGTAAAGTAGATATAGAAAAATGTTTTATACAAAAGTCTCTTCATAATGATTGTTGAATAATTTGCTGTTTTCAGGGTAAGTATACGGGATATGGTAAAAAAGTTATCGGACCTAACCTCATTTTTTTAAATAGAACACCTTGTATATTGTCACGAATAGCTTAGGGGGTAGCGTGTTTCTTAAAGAATAACTTCTCAGAGAAGAGCCGCGTCGCGATTAGTACAATGACGGGGTCTCAATGCTTCCTTTAATCTACCACTGGATGTTTTACTCGTGAGGACACGCCTTGTTTAGCTTACCGGGGGGTAACTGAGGTAGATCGGGATCGCGTTACGTGGGGTAAGAAGAGATGATAAAGTAAGCACGTTTAGTTTATAACAATAACAATGTATTAACGATAAAACTTTAACAATAATTATTGGTTAGGAAAAAATGAGATTCTATTATAACTGATTACTGCGGTGCACATGTTTTCTCGATTTGAGGTACAATTTATAGTTTTTCTTAAGAGTTGAGTTTTATTTAAGAGCACTAAAAGATTTCACTAAACTTTTTAACTGATTATTTAGACACTTGTCTTTCACAACACTCTGACAAACTTCTTGTCAGGACTTTACTATGGAGATTGTGAAACCCCTGGTCTTAGCAGTGGTTAAATGGCTAACCGGTACCAGGTGTGGAAGGAATGGACTAGAACCTAAAGCAGCCGTATGGCTAACTTTAAGAGCGGATAGAATACAGAAGACAGTCGTCAAATGGCTAGCCTTGGAAGCTGGAGGCGAGACCAAAGTCTGTTGAACTGATGGTTCGTTAGCGTATTTATACTAAAAAAGTGATGATCATGGCATGCTTAAGGTTCAAAATCGCTCCCGTTAATTGCTCGCGTTGTTTATAGTTTGCTTTTAATGTTTATATAACAATCTCCAAGTTCAAGTTCAAACTTACTACAGGGTGATATTTCTTTAGTAGCTTATGCATTTTAGTAGATTACAATATTTTAATCTAAAAATATAGTATTTTAAATTCTCTTTTCAAAAATATAACACACCATGGATGGATGATATTGGTTTCCTAAGAGATTTATTTAAACTTTATTACTTTAAATCATAGTAGGGCCATGCAACAAAAGCTAATATCCTAGAAACGAAAAAAGGTTGACATTTTAGCTAAAAGGACATTATACAATATATTTTAACAGACAAAGAGCAGAAGAAATAGTTAGCAAAAAGAAAATAAACTAAAAACTATAGAAACTTTAAAACGAAATAAAAAAATCAGATTAATGGAAAAACTAACGGGAATCATCGCAGATGTTCCAAGGCTCCTCCGTTGTTTTCATTGCAGTCTTGACATCTTCTTTCGAACGGATTTTAAGGCATTCATGACGGATAATGGTTTTATTTTTGCAAAGGCCTCATGAATTCTTTGATGAAGTTGTTCTCGGGTTAAGATGACTTCTTTATAAATTTTATTTCCCATCACTCCTCAAAAAAAAATCTGGAGGTGTTAGATCCGGAGATCGTGGTGGCCACCTCATAGGTCCATTTCTTGAGCCCTATCCAACGATTTCTAAAGTGAGTATTTAAATACTCTCTTATTCGAAGAGCGTTATGGGTTAGTTTGGGTTAGTTTGGTTAGATGGCGCCCCGACCATCTTGTTGAAAGTAAATCTCTACGACTTCATTTAAAGAAACATCATCAAGGATATCGAAAAGGTTTTATAGGGTATCTTCGTTACGGCGTTTATTGGAGACCAGCGCCTTAGGAAACCAATATCATCCATGGTGTGCTATATTTTTGAAAAGGGAATTTAAAATATTATCTTTTAGATTAAAATATACAGGGTCTTTCATTTAAAAAAAATTAGATTAGATCCGATAACTTTTTATCTGACCCGTATACTTATTCTGAAAACGGCAGATTATTCAACAATCATTATGAAGAAACTTTCGTATAAAATTTTTTTCTGCATCTCTTTTAACTAAGAAAATATAGGGTCATTTTGAAAGTGACAGTGAAGTAAGTCAAGAGTTCCACATTATCCACCATAATGTTCAATCCATTGGAAATAGCCCTGACCAGCTTCAGTTGCTTGTGAATGAGCATAAGTGTGTTGCATTGGCCGTTACAGAACACTGGAAAACTGAGGAACAATTGAAATGCCACAACTTGTTGAACTATGAATTGGCATCGTGTTCCTGTCGACAACAAAATCTACATGGTGGTTCTGCTCTATATGCTCGTATTGGAACAACTTGGAAAGTAAGGTCAGATTTAATTGAGTATTCTGAAAATTTTTATTTTGAATGTGCGGCTGTAGAAATTTGTATAAATGACTTTAGGGTAGTGGTGCTGTCTGTGTACAGGACCCCTACTTCAGATGTTAATATTTTTTTGTCAAAAATTGAAATTGTTTTAAATAAGCTTGTGGCTGAAAATGTCTTATTGTTTTTGGCAGGTGATTTTAATATTGATATAATGCATAGTAATCTTGACTCAGCAAATGTCTTATCTCTTTTGGCTTCTTTTACTGTTTTTCCCAGTATTTTTTAATTTACCAGAATAGCGGGTTCGTCAAAATCCTGCATTGATAATATTTTTTTCAAATTGTAATTCTGCTACAGCTAGAATTTTGCACACACATCTACCTGATCCCACTGGTCAGAAGTTGACTTTTAATGTTCCTGGAATAACACCACATAATATTATCAATTGTAGAGTCTTTAACAATGACGGTAAGCAATGATTCACTCAGCTACTTTCTGATGAAACTTGGCAGACTGTTTTTGATGCAGAGGAGTTCGATGGGGGAGATTTATGAGGGTATTTCTTTTTGCTTTTAATTGTTGCTTTTCAGTTAAAAATATACGTCCCGGAGCAAAGGACAAAAACTACTATAACTCGCCAATGGTTATAGAATGTAAGCGGGAACTGGATGTCCTTTTGATGTTGAGTAGAGCTGATGAGAGGTACAAGAGTGCATATAATAAATGTAAGTGTAAATACAATATTATTTTACAAGAATCTAAAAAAGAATATTATGCCAACAAAATTCTAAATAGTGAAAACAGGTCAATATGCTCTTGCAGAAAGGGTAAGAACCAATCACAAAAGAACTTTGGTATACCAGGTGATCCATATCTTGTTAGTAACAATGTAAATAAGTATATGGTTGAAGCAGCACAAAATCTGGTAAGTAAGTTACCTGAAAATAAGTCAGAACATAACATAAGATATAATCCACATTCCATGTCTCTGACACCAGTAACCATTTCTGATATTTTGGATATAATACATAATCTCAAAAACAACAAGAGTTCAGGGTATGATGAGGTTTCTGTCAATCTCATTAAATGCTGCTCTGAACAATTTGCTGCCCCTTTATGTTACATGATAAATAATCCTTTTAAACAGGGTATTTTTCCAACAAACCTTAAATTAGCCATAGTCAAGCCCTTATATAAAAAAGAAAATCCTATTTTGCCCGAATCTCACAGGCCAATAAGTCTTCTTTCCTCTTTTTCAAAAATATTCGAAAAGGCAATATGTCTTCGTTTACATCATTTCAAATTAATTAGTGAAAGACAACATGGCTTCTTATCGGGAAAGTCTATAAACAGCGCTGTGTTTGATTTTGTAAATGAGATTGTGGATCATCTGGAAAGCAGGAACGTGGCAATGGGTTCATTCTTGGATCTCTCAAGAGCGTTCGACTGTCTGAATCATGATATATAATTGTACGGAGTCAGAGGCTCACCACTGAGGTGGATAGAATCATATCTGAAGGGTCGCATGCAGAAGGTCTTAATCCATAAGGATGGATGTGACTATTACTCAGAGGACAGGCCTTTGGTTTTGGATGTTCCGCAGGGTAGTGTTATAGGGCCATTTCTCTTTATTATTTACATAAATGACCTGACTAGTGATGTAGCAGACAGGAATATATCTTTTGTAAACTTCGCAGATGATACGAATATATTAATTGGTGACACAACTGTGGACAGAACCCTGGATGTGGGAAGACACTCTCTAATATCTGCACAAAGATGGTTTAATCGAAATGGTCTCATACTAAATGCCAGCAAATCAAATTTTGTTTTATTTAGAACAAAACAATCTCTGCTGCCTTATCCAGATTTTGTTTGTTTATTGTTTTCACAGGTGGTGCCTATTTCAACGGAGGCAAAATTCTTGGGTGTTTATATAGATTGTTACTCACTTGGGAGATAGAAATTGATTATGTAGTAAAAAAGCTAAACAGCTGCTGCTATATGCTTAGAACTTTAAAAAAGTACCTCGACTTAAAAGCTCTACTAATTAGTTATTCTGTCATGAAATTTGGAATCCTCTTTTGGGGTGGTAGTGTGAATGCATCAAAAGCTTTTATTGTGCAAAAAAGGGCATTAAGGGTATGAACTGGCTTGATTCATGCAGAGGAGTTTTCAGAACACATGGTCTCCTCACATTAGCAGGTTTGTCTATATATGAGTGTGTGACTTTCTTGTATAATAATAAGCATCTCTTCCAAAAATATTTACCAAATCATGAACATAATACCAGGTCTGTTAACTATAATAAACCACCTCATAAATTGAGGCTCTTTAAGCACGGTCCTCTCCACTCATGCATTGAATGTTATGATCGCCTTCCATTGTCAATAAGACAGATTAAAACAGCCATAGGTTATGTTAAAAAGTTCCTTATCGAGTTAGAACCTTATAGTGTTGCTAAGTTTTTATCTTGTGAATGTTCTATCATGTAATAATTTTAATGTGTAATAATTTAGTGATTTTAGTTCTTTTAATGTGTAGGAATTTTAATTAATTTTAGTAAATTTACAATTTTAATGTGTGGTGATGTTAGTTTTTTATAACTTTGTAGTGGCATGTTTTAATTTACCTAATTTAGGATTGCTTTTAGATTTAAATTTTTTTATTTCATTTTTTGACGCCATTTCCTAAATACTATGTATTTTCTTTAAATATAGATTTTTTGACTTTGACTTTGACTATTCGAAAATTGATATGACACATACCTTGAGAGAATTTCAGAACCAATAATTGAATCTTGATATGAATCTATATATTAAGCTCGGAAGTTTCAACTTTTGTTCAGTGTATTTAAATAAGGTTCTATAGTGGTTGCCATAGTAACGTTCTATTGTTAGAAGGATTAATATAGAGGGCTCAAAAATTGGACGGTCTATATTCACCTGATGTCCAAATTTCGAAAATCGAAGAAAATCAAAATGCGATGTGAGATGTGCCACTTTTTACACAGGATGCCTCATAGAAACCAGTAATTGGATCTTGATACGAATTTATAAGCAATTTATTAAGCTCGGACGTTTCAAATTTTGTTCAGTGTATTTCAATAGACACCTTCTTTATAATGTAATGACGATGAAAGGGATAGTACAGATGTAATAATAATTGCATTGAAAGTCAGCTGAGCTAGAACTCTCCAATCATCCTTACCTGAATCAGCGTCAATGGCAAAGTTTGAAAAATAGCTCCTGTTGATCATGACGTTATCCGATAGATCCAGGTAATTCACGTTATCGGTGAGAAGATTGTCAAAACAGTGGTAAAGTTCCAAAAACGATGGCCTTTCTTCCGGCTCGACATTCCAACATCTGTTCATCAACGAATACCTAAAACAGGAGAATATGATGGTGTTTTAACATTAGGCTTGAAGAATGTTAAAGAAAATCGTATATTGTCTGAAGATTAAAGAGTGACAAACAATAGCTTACAACACTGTCGAACAGTTTGGCGGCCTCTCCATCCTGTAACCCTGTTTCAGCAAATTATACAGGTTGTGTACCGGAATGCCAGGGTAAGGACTTGCGCCGAGAGTAATTAGCTCCCAGATAAGGATGCCAAAACTCCACACATCCGATTTCGTGGTATAGACGTGGTCAGCCAGAGATTCGGGGGCCATCCATTTGACAGGCACTAAAATATGTATTGTAGACTATAGCAATTATACATTTATAAAATCAGTATTGAAGTAATAGCACATATAAATCGCTTTTAAACTTTGATTTATCAAGAACTACTCATCAAAAACTAAAAAATAAGGTAGCACTGACATCAATAACATGATATCAGTCAGACATCGGTAGATAAGAGCCATTCCTGATAGAATGGCGAATGGGATCGTTGAATCTA
>MU183835.1:0-26076 GCA_016904865.1 Pissodes strobi
ATGCTAACATGGTTAGCGAAACGCGCGTCGAGTGCAAATATTCTGTTTCGGTATTGTGGATAAAACTCTGTTTTAGTGCATGTTGCCGAAGGTTCCAAACCCCAACGTAGATTTAGTTAGCAGGCAAAGTTAACCAGAAGTCCCTCCGATTGTGGTAGAACTTGGTCGAGGTTCTTAAGTAAAGCGTCTCTTTTTTCTGCGGGAAAGTCACAAGGACGGATTGATGGTGGGAGAACCTTCAAACCATTTTTAGTAGCCTTAACAGTTAAAAAATCGAGACAATTAAAAGACTCCGTTTACGAATACGACGTTTTATATAGTAGATTAAAACAACCCCGAACTACTTTTATTCCAACTATAATTTTAAAATAAATAAAATTTGCTTGTTTTAATACTTTTCTTAAGGCATGGTTTTCCACAAAAAGAACTCGTTGCAACTCGTCTCTTTAACTTCTACTTTTCCACTATTGACAGTTTGTACTGTAATTAAGTTTTTTCGACATACCTATTTGACAACACGCACAGAAGTAAATAAACAACTAAACTCAAACTAACACAATCAACTTCTTTCTCGTCTAAAGTAACAGGCAAACATGTAACGCGCGCTTAGTAAGAATGCATCAACTCTTGCATGCTCGGTAAAAATGCGGCATCTGATTTATATATACCCCGTTTTTACTAAGCATGCACTAGTTGCTGCGTTCTTACTGAGAATTCACCTATATTTTTGTTGCATACGGCAAATAAGTGTCCTTATTTTATGGTTTTGGTAGTATATACGGCATTTTTGTTAGGTTCTATGGATAGAAAACTAAATTTTATTCTAATATACGTTAAAATCCCACTTTCCGAATTTTTTGTAGATACGGCATTTTTGCTAAGCACGGCAGAATTGTTCAAATACCATAGTTTAAACTAACGAGGTATTACTCCAGATTATGACATACATTTTCCTTCTGAAAAAGGTATCTTATTAACATTTTGCTCAAACGTCCAAATTAAAGGTACGTTATTAGCGGCGATTCTTTTCAATTTCGTTATAACTGACATTGTATAATACCGATTTGAATAAAATTTTATTAATTGTCGTTTCAGACCATGCAGATCACAATCACAAAATATTTTTTTTAAATTCAAAAATCTTTGCTCATTTGTCCTATTCGGCCACCTATCATATATATTAATGATGATATTGAATGCATATATTGGCAAATTAAAAAAATATTTATTTGCCTAATTTATATTTAGAAATAAGAAAAGCTGTCGACATAAATTATAAAAAAAGTAATAATATTTATACTTTTAACACTCTTCCACAAATTTTACCATTTTCACAACATAGCTAAAATTAGTGTTTCACAACTTATCCCATTAATGCCAGATGAAAATACATAAATGCACCAAATTATCCTGTTAATACCCCAAAAAATATCAATGCAGATTTTTTTTTATTTATGTTAAGAACACTTTGAAAAATTTAGTTTAGATGCCAAATTTTAAGGTAGATATAAACATAGTAACGAAACTTAAAAAGCTAAATTTAGCTAATATATTATGAAAAAAGGTAGACTAATAGAAGGGCCAAGTGCATTCGAACTATAGATTTCGTTTTCAAATTTACTAAGGACCAAGGGTAGAGCTTGATTCTCATAGCAAGAGCTTATTTAAGCCTTAATAAGTTTTATTTAAAAATTCTAGTATATGCGAATCCATCCAGCCGGTTGACTTGTTTCGTTTTGATTTTATATGTTTGGTCACTTTTGATGCATTAAAGACAGTTGTTTGGTTATATAGAAACTAATTTTTTACAGATTCGATTAATAGAGCTATGGCATGGCATAATAATATGCCAATGAAATCAAGGTGAATGCGTTTGGTACTCACTACTGCTTTTGCTCGTGTTAGGTCCTCACTGCGATTGTAGGTACTGTTTAGATTTGAAGTAATTCACCGTGATTGTTTTATTGTTTACTTGATTGCTGTTTTTCATTTTTTAAATGTTTAATTGTATTTTATTATGTTTTAATATTTAATTTATTTCTGATAAGTCATTCTCGCCTGAAATTTGTAGATTGTATTGCATTGTAATCATTTTCTTAGTTTTAAGTTTCATTGTGTTGTATTGTTTTAAGTATCTACCTGCTATGTACGATTGGGTTTATCCCGTTGAATGAATAAATAAATAAATAGAAACACGGTTGACATATTATCGAAGCTTATCAAAAACTACTGTATTATTATTTTTATAATATTGCTGAATATAAAGAATCTATAGGAAATCAACATATAAAATTACAAGCGTCTAGCGCTCCTACTAACTTTTCGATGCGAAAGCCGTGGACATGCGTTATGGCGAAACAAGAATAGGTATTATTATGGCTTCGCAAGGCCTTCCGCTCGCTACGGAGGCGCAACCAACAAGAACAAACCAATACTAACCCAAGGTTTGCCAAAATTAAGAAAAAAAAATAAATTAATAAAAAGCAAACATAAACTTAAATAAAGCAAACACAGAACAAGCGTTGCGACCGGCGGGAATCAAACCCGCGACGTACAAATGACAAGTAGAATTTCATGCTCGAACAAACTCTCGTTATTTACGATAAACTGCCAGTAAAATTATTATATCGCGAAAATGCCGCATTTTTGGGTAGTTTCTGAAGAAGAAAACAATAACAAAGTGTCAAGCAGTATTCCGAAAAACATCACTAAAAATCAATCAAGCAATTCGTGCCCATCTGGATGATCGAAATGAATATTTTAAAAGACTGGGCCTTTAATATGTAGAAAAATGGAACAGAATACCAAGTTTTGTTATAAATCTGAAGGAAAGTTTTTAAAAAACGATATTATGAAAACAAAAATCATGCATGTTAATTTTTTCATTCTTTTGAAGGTTTTGTCGGCATAAAGTTCGATCTAGAGTTTTTTATTTAAATAATATTTGCTTACGTCACTTACCATTTACTTTAATATTTTAAACAATGCTAAATACAATTTCGCAGGCTTTTTCACGTATTACCTTATATAATATCGTGATAAGCAAATGAACATCATAAGCGTCAAATTTTTTACATACATATTTATACAATATATATTATTACATTTTTGTTTTCTATGGAAAATTCTTGACATATTTTATATATAATGTCTTATACCTATTACTAACTGTTTTTGAGATATTGACACTTGAAATTTAAAACTTTTGGAACTTCAACATACTTTGGACTAAACGGTGATACGGTTTGCAGTTTTCCGTCTTAGGTTTTTGTAGTCTATCGCCTATCAACTACCGGTTCAACCGAATATATCTGAAAATCAGAAAATGTATACTCGCGGCAAAACCGGAAGCTGATGTCAGACGATATATTATGAAGACTTGAGTTAGGAAAAATGTGAGCCATTGCGCTAACTTAAGCCGTTTGGAATTTAGAGCCTGTCAAAGATGTAATAATTTCAAATTTCTACTGCCAATATTTCAAAAAAAAAAATAGAGAGGTATAGGACATTTTACATAAAAAAATGTCCCGTTTATCAAAGTTTGATGTTTAAAATGCTCATATGCTTTTGGCAATATTTATATAAGACAATACGTGCAAAACTCTGCACCATTTGAATTTAATATTACATAAATACATTAAATGCACAGTTAGTTGTTTTATTCAATTTTATTAGCATTTTCTCCATTGCAGTTTCACAACCTTAATAAAAATCAATATTTTCAGACGAGTAAAATAAGTCCTGATTAACAAATAATTTCCAGCTATTACTGGTAGAAAGGTAATTTCCTAATATTATTATATAGCCTTCAAATCTGATTTTAAGGATTTCTTTATATCATTGAAATAAAAATTCTAATATAGAAATTCTCAATTTTGGCAGGAGAATGATCTATTATTTCTGATTCACTGCCAACCATCTACAAAAATTGGCATCTAGTGATTGATATTTTGCTGTGAAGACAGTAATTGCAATAGCAGAAAAACGATATTTTTGTATATTTTATTATGTTTTAAAATAAGATAATTTATGTGTACCGTCTTCGATGTTAAAGCCACTAAACATGCCTGGAATTTAATTTTTTGCCGCCAATAATTCGTTATACCTCTTTACACTTTTTTCGCCAATCAACTTTCTAAATTTCCCCAACTTATCCCACCCACTTGCCAAAGTTGCGGCTTCACATCAAAAGGACTAAATTAAATTTCCACATTTCATTCACCACTCTTAAAAAGAGCATTTCACGAAGTAAATACAGAATTTCTTGTGTTATTTATAACTCAGAAATTTGAAGGTAAATAGTGAGAAAGCCTCTTTGCTGATTTACAAGCATTTTGTGTTTTCCATTTCGGATCAGGTAAACATTGAATTTATTTTGTAAAATAACTTCGCTGTTCTGAAAACATCACCGAACGAATGCTAGCTCTTTAGTTTGAATTCTTAGAATGCTTTGATGGCTCGAAGGTTTTTGTTTGCTTAGTAATGCCTTTTTGAAGCAGAGCGCAATTGAAGTAGGTGTTTAATTGACAAATATTAAACTTTGTTTTTGATTGAAATAGTAGAGGAAATCAAAAACTTCGAAATATATTAAATACAGTTTATAATAATTATCTTATTAAAGAACCTTTGATAGCATTAAGTGAAACTTCTCATATTATTGCCGGCATTACTTTTTCGTATCCTAATCCTGCTGAATATGATACACAAATTATAATATATTTGTAATGATCATTTGATTTCATTGTTCAGGCAAATAATGACGGTATCAAACTCGGTCGTATATTGGAACTGATATTTCTCTAAGAGCGATAATTTTAAAAATTCATAATTTGAGATGCGCTGTGGACGAGCCAAATAAAATAAGTGATTAATTATTTTAATCCCTCTTAAAATATGTGCTAACTTATTTCGGATCCTCCTAAATAAATAATCACTATGTGCATGATATATAAATTGGTTATATAGGAAATTTAATCTATATTCTAGAAAAAAAAACATGCTGAGACTTTATGATATCTGCTCTATTTCTAGTGACCATTACATTTATTTCCAATGATCTTGAGATTTGATTATGTTCTGAGTAGAACAAAAACATGTCTTTCGTGTCCTTTTCATCTATTCATTGTAATCTTCAGCTAAAATAAAATCTTCGAGTCCTTCGATAGCATTAAGACAAATTTCTCAGATCAATGTCAGCATTGCTTTTTCGTATTATAATCCTGCTCAATATGATACACAACTTATAATATTTGTAGCCAAATATTGTCTTTACTTTTATGTAATGATCATTTGATATCATGCTCAGGCAAATAATGATGTTATCGAACTAGGTCATATATTGATACCGATTTTTCTGTAACAGCGATAATTTTAAAAGCACTGTGGAATCTATCTTAAAATGTGTGCTAACTTATTAAATAATCACTATGTAGTAGATATCTAAATTTGTAATATAGGAAATGTAACCTAAAAAATCAATGCTAAGACTGTATTATATCCGATATATTTCTAACATTAAATTTATTTCTGATAATACATGTTTTCTGTGTCATTTTCATGTATTCAATGTAATCTTCTGCTGGAATAAAATCATCAAATTCTTTGATAGCAGTAAGACAAAGGACCCCGCACATTTCCTATGGAAAATGGCTGTCGGCGAAATTTTCTGAAAATTTTATATGATGCAGCTCTCGATGTCCTGATTAAAAGTTCTCATGGGCACAACTCAATCCTATGACCAGTTTTCAAGTTATAAGTCTTCAAAGTTGGCTTTTTTGGACCTTTAAGATTGATAAAATTTTTAACATAATTGTTTATATTTCCTTTATTAGTAAATACAAGTAAAAAAATATATATATTCTGGAGTTTAGGCCCTATGGTGTCTTCTTAAAATGAAGCACAAAAGTTTGTACAGGGTCTTACCTAAAATGGTGGCGACAAAGCAATATCAATTTAGAGAAAATCGCTAATAACCAAATTCAATCAATCATGCAGAATAAAAAAAACCACTGCTAGATTTTGTTTAATTTTTAATATGCTATCGCCAAAAGCAAACTAAGCAATTCCTACTATAGTTTTAGATCGATGTTCATTTTATGTCGGTTGTTATCGCGTTGGAATATTTGACTTTCGAACCTAGGTATAGTTACCACTCGATAGGTACCATTCGAGAGAAAATATATCTCAAACTAATTAATAGTAAGTAATATTTTGGTAACCACATGTTTTAATTTTTAAATCTCCCGCAAGAGGGCGATTTCATAGTCTTTATGGGGACAAACGGTACATATTATAATATTTTTGATATATACAATATTGGAGATACATATTATTATACTTTTTCCACACTTTTTACACACCCCATAGGGTGTTAGAAAAGTAAAACTAGAGTTGAATTTATGCAGCGCAGACCCTTATTCCAACCGGAACTAGAAGCTGCACTCATCATTTGGATGAAGATGGTCTACTTTTGCCTTTTCTGCTTCCTGCCCTGCAATTTATTAATCTAGCATATTCCGGGGCCAGAACTGGTAATTTTTTTACAAGAAATTCGATCAAATGCAAATAACGCTGACAGATGGCAATGCTGTGAGAAAGACGTTAACGAAGAAGAATTCAGGAGTGTTTCTCGTTTAAGTAAAGAACATTTTAATGATAAATATACATTTTGTCGTCCTGTGCCTACTGGAAATCTTACAGAAAGGTAAGATATATCTAAGTTTATTCAGTGGCTAAAAAATCGCGTCTTTTTGTTTAAAGAGAGAAAGTTGTCTTAATTTCCGCGAGGTACCAAAGATAATAAGAGCTTAAAGTACTCGCTCTATTATGTATGTTTAAGAAATAAAACACAATTATGAACCAGTATGATATAAAAAAAAGAAGTTCTCTTGTAGGTAAAATTTAGAGTTATTTTTTTAAAGTACGTATCGGTATTTAAGGTTTTGAGCTAGCTTGCTATATCTTAAAATATTCATTAAAAAATTGCACACATCACGTTTTCTTTATTACTTATTTTGTAACTTACCTAATCGTTACCTATGTAAAAATGATTCTCTTCCAATGTTATGTATTTTTTTAGGTCAATAAGCAAAAAGAACTTACTATCCTTTTTATGTAAACTTCGACATGGATTATCGGATGAGTTTTTGTGTGTTTTGTTTAAATACAAAAGTAGGCAACATGCAACTATGGCTTTTTCAACAGTGCGACAAAGTCTTTCTGAAAATTTTGAACCACAAAATATAGGATTTGAAGCTATCGGTAGACAAGAATATATTAACAGACATGTTACAGACTTCTCCAATCAACTTTACAACCCTAATCCAGAAATACCAAGAGCAATTGCTTTTGTAGACGGAACTTACAGCCCCATTGAGAAGAGCAGTCACTTTAGGGTACTTCGCCAGTCTTATTGTATTTCACAAAGGCAAACATTTGTTGAAGCCCACTTCAATCGTTGCACCAGATGGTTATATTTTAGATATCCAGGAACCATATTTTTCTGACAGTCAAAATAATGATGCTGCTATTTTAAGTAGAGAGTTCGAAAGAGATATAGTTGGTTGAGAGCTTGGTTTCACAATGGTGATATATTTGTTGTAGATAGGGGCTATAGGAATGTTATTCCACTTTTAAATGAACTAGGAATAGACCACAGAATGCCACCTCTGTTACCAAGGGGACAACAACAACTTACCAGTGAAGAGGCAAATGAGTCACTCCTAGTTACAAAAACAAGATGGATAGTTGAGGCACGAAATGGTGATTTAAACACAATGTTTCAATTTTTTCCAAAACTCTCTCATTTCACCATGCTGTTAATTTTAAACACTTTTTAAAAATTGCAGGACCCATTATAAATAAATATCATGGGCCCATTATTATGCCTGATGCTAATGCTGAGTTTGCAAATATTATGTTGCAAAGGTCACAAGAAGTTAATAATTTGCAAATTCGCATTAAGCGGGAGCATTGGCAATGCAGGCATGCTGCATGAAACCCTATCAATATTGAAGAACTTCCCAATTTTCCACGTCTTACTATAGGGAATTTACAAAATCTAACAATTGGTACATATCAAATAAATCTGGCGCCTTCATATATTCAAGACATAGTGCAAAGAGAAGGAGAACACAATGACTTTCAAATTAATATATTAATTGACGATCCACAACTGGTTCATTTACGAATTTTTTCTCGACATAGAAATTCAACCCGATACCAGTTATGGATAGCATTTATTAACGAAGATCACAATCCTATTACAAGCTATTATTGCCGATCTGGTGCCAGAACACTGGGTTGCTGTGCTCATATAGCCAGTTTTATTTGGTATATGGGATACTCAAGGCACCAAGAACAAATTCGCTATCCATCTACTGCATTACTAGATATAGTCTTAGATGCCGGAAATTGGTAGATCGTATTTTTTGTGTTGTCTTGTCTACTCTACAACCACCAATTAATTTTTTCCTACTCTTTACTTTATACATAGTAGCATCGATTGTTTATGCAATGAAAAAAATCATTGTTAATTTTATTAGTTTTTTAAGTCTGCTGGCATTTTTCCTACGCTATGTGTAAAAACGATTATTTTATGCCCGGTTATTTTTATGTCATGTACACATGTTCATAAAATCAATTATTATGGTTAACACGTTAATGCATGACAGTACCATTGTAGTAAAAAATATTACTGATTAAGCAGTAGCGCATTCCAGAGATAAGTAAATGAAACGTATTGGTCGGACACAACTCCCCTAGCAGTATGGCTCCACATAGTATTTTCTTAATTTCACCTCACATTTTATATCGAGTCAAAAACATATGAATAAAATTGGATAACTTTTCAAAATCTCCATGTGCCTAATTTTAGGCACATGACTTGGTAATTTTATTCCTACCTTAAACTAAAAACAATCTACAGTGTAAAAAATAAAATATACCTGTAATATTTCTATAATTTTATATTACAAATATTATTATATGAACCGTTTGTCCCCATAAAGACTATGAACTCGCCCTCTTGCGAGAGATTTAAAATTGAATTATGTGGTTACCAAAATATTACTTACTATTAATTAGTTTGAGGTATATTTTCTCTCGAATGATATCTATCGAGTAGTAAGTATACCTAGTTCGAAAGTCCAACGCGAAGACAACCGACATAAAATGAACACCCGGTATAACATTTTCGATCTAAAACTAAAGTAGGAATTGTTTAGCTTGCTTTTGGTGATAGCATATTAAAAATTAAACAAAATCTAGCCGTTGTTTTTTTTTATTCTGCATGATTGATTGAATTTGGTTATTAGCGATTTTCTCTAAATTGATATTTCTTTATCGCCACTATTTTAGGTAAGACCCTGTACAAACTTTTGTGCCACATTTTAAGAAGACACCATAAGGCCTAAAACCCAGAATATATATATTTTTATTTATATTTACTAATAACGGGAATATAAACAATTATGTTAAACATTTTATCAATCTTAAAGGTCTGAAAAAGTCAACTTTGAAGACTTATAACGTGAAAAATGGTCATGGAATTGAGTTGTGCACATGAGAACTTTTAATCAAGACCTCAAGAACTGCATTATATCAAATTTTCAGAAAATTTCGCCGAAAGCCATTTTCCATAAGAAATGTGCGGGGTCCTTTCTCAGATTATTTTCAGCATTGCTTTTCGTATCCTAATCCTGCTACTGATATACAATTTGTAATATCTTTAGGGGTTATCGGCAAATATTGTCTTTGCTATTACTAAATGACCATTTGACTTAATTTTTCAGGTAAATAGTGATGTTATCGAACTCAACCATATATTGAGCGATAATTTGAAAGTTATAAATGCGTAGTGTAAGAAATAAGTATAGTAAGTAATTAGTTATTTTTCAAATCTATTTTAAGATGTGTCCTAACTTATTTCGGATCCTTCTAAATAAATAATCACTATGTAGTAGATGTCTAAATTTATAATATAAGAAATGTAAGCTAAATTTTAAAAAATCAATGCTGACTGTATTATATCTGATCTATTTCTAACATTAAATTTATTTCCGATAATTTTGAGACTTTATTAAGTTTTGACTGGAACAAAAATACAAATCTTTCGTGTCATGTATTCAATGTAATCTTCTGCTGGAATAAAATCATCAAATTCTTTGATAGCAGTAAGACAAATTTCTCAGATTATTTTCAGCATTGCTTTTCGTATCCTAATCCTGCTGAATATGATATACAATTTGTAATATATTTAGGCGTTATCGGCAAATATTGTCTTTACTTTGACTTAATGACCATTTGACTTGATTTTTCAGGCAAATAGTAATGTTGTCGAACTCAACCATATATTAAGTGATAATTTGAAAGTTATAAATGCGCCGTGTAAGCCATAAGTATAGTAAGTAATTAGTTATTTTTCAAATCTATTTTAAAATGTGTCCTAACTTATTTTGGATCCTTCAAAACAAATAGTCACTGTGTACTGGATATCGCAATTTGTAATAGAGAGAATTTAAGTTAAATTTCATAAAAACTATGCTGAGTTTTGAAGGCTTTTTAATGTATTCTATTTCCAGTAAACGTTCAATTTATTTCCGTTGATTTTGACATTTTGACAAATATAATAGGTTTCTACGCTACAACAAAGGTTTCAAGGTCAAGTTTCAAATTAAACATAGAATTCAAAAAAAGCTAGTGGTTTCATAATGCGTATCTAAAAAAATTAGAATTGAATGATTTGACAATTAAGTTAACCGGTCACCTTACACAAAAAATAATAAATAAATATTAATTAAATAATATTTGGTGACGTATTAAGTGAAAATGGGGTCACACAAGACTCTTTCACAAAAATTTTCGCAACTCAAGTAAGGAAATTCCAAGTTTTTATTTTCTTTTTAATTTAAAGAACCAAATACGTATTAAAATCAAACAAGTAATAAAACTTGAAATAATATTTAAAAATTAAAACTATATTTTTAACATCAAAATAATTATTGGTACATTGATTCATTTTTCTTGAAATGTCAATTAATTTATCTGACAACTATCACAAACGTAGTAGATCTGTTTTTTAACAGTCCTAAAGCCCCAGAGCAGTCTTGATTGATGGGTGCATATCAATTACATTATTGAATCTGATCTTTAAAATCTTCCTCAAATATTCTGACTCAGTACTTCTTTTGGTCTTTTGTACAATTTTTATCTTTAATATCATCCTTATAATGCATTGAGTGCAACTAATGTTACCATAATTTTCTAATTTAACGATAACCTCAGTTTATTTGGACGTACTGATGGACTGATATTTTGTCTGGGGTTGTCTTTGTCATGTCGGACAGTTTATTGCCTGGCAAGTTCTGAACCAATAAATTTTATATCCGTGAAAATATGTGAACTGTACGGTCAGATACTACTACTTTGAAAGCTAAATCCATACGACAAATGAATGGGTTCAGCTATTTCCTGCTCACTTACTGATTCTAGCAGGTGTATTTTGCGCATTCATAGAGTAGCTGTTTCATTACTTTTCTATTCAGCTGTTTGGAGTTCGTGGGTGCAATGTGAGTAGAGGCGGAGCTTATTGACATTATCCTTCCTAGCAAATGTAATAAGGTCAACTTCTTTGCGAATGTATTGACCGTCTAATATTGAAAGTACGGGCTCCAAAGCTGTGCATTCGTTGAAAAAATGTTGGAGAATTTATCCACTCATTATCTTGACTCACAAAAGTTAACTCTTCAGGTGCTCCAATCTTTAGCCGCACAGCCATTTTTTTTTTCATATGAAAATGAATATTAATGACCTACTGCGGCATTCATGCATAACATTATCGTGATGTGAGCATTCCAACTCGTTTCTAATTCTTCAATAAGACTATTTTTTCCGTATTTTGGCGGAGAGTTGAAACTCCAGTCTCGTCTAAATTGTAGATTTTGAAGGGATCGGAAGAATATACTTCCATTAAACATCTCAACTTAACAAAAAACGGCCAACTTGAGGCCTTACCGATCTTACTCATCTCTACAGACTTGTATATTGGGTCGTTCTAAGAGCTAGCTTAGAAAACAATTCATAAATGTATAATAAAGTTCCCCCCTTCCAGCTCTTCAGTTTTATTATAAAGTTGTGGTATTTTCCACGTTTCAGCCAAGTGCCTGCCTCTTTTTGGCTTGGTGGCCTTAACATGCTATAGGAATCTTTAATCTGAGCAACAAGTTTATCATCATATTCTTCTGGAACTCTTTGTAAATTTGACAGCTTGGCCATCTCTGATTATCTAAGTTCCGTCCCCAAGGGAACGTTTGGAAACCTCATATCTATCTGCCGCAGATCTAATATTTGAATAGTGATGGGCAAAGCAAGACCAATACCAAGACTTGCATGGTCTTGGTCATGGTCTTGTTCTTGCACATAGAGTCTTGGTTTTGGCCTTGCAAACTAATGTGCTATCTTGGGCATGGTCTTGCAGTAAGAGTTTTGCAAGTCTTGCTTTTAAAAAAGGCGTAAAATTAAAAAAAAAAATAGCAATACAATAAAATATAAAATAATCTCAGACTGCATCGAATTTAATTTCCCGTATGTTACATTCTTACCTTTGGGTTACAAAAAATCTGAGATTTTCAAAAGCATATAAATCTAACAAGATTTGCAAATACCACACTAATTAAAATCGAATTAATTATTCGTACGTACCTTTTCATTGTCAACTGCACCCTAGAAAAAAGTTTATATCCAACCTGCAAATATGCTTCTATTCATATGATTATATTTATTCTAATAAGAATACAAAGTTGATTAAATAGTTATTTGTGTATTTAGACCGCAAAGTAACGGATTGCCGCTTGAGAAAGAATGTTACTGTCTTCTTTCGAAAATGGCAAATCTTACTTTGCGCTCGAAAAACACACAGAACTTTTTCTACAGCCGCATTTTTTAAAATTAAATCCACATTTTTCTCTATACTTATTCTGAAGTTTGCGAATGACTGTCAGTTTTGACATATTATGTTCGGGCTTCGGGCATATTTAGAACAGGATTGCCAGCAACAAACTGTAACAAACGCGCGACTGTCATTTATTTATCTTCGGTTTCCATGACCATTCATAGCACACTCGACGAAAAAAGTGAGAGTTTCCTTTTCCATGTTCGCGCTAGAGCGCAAAATAAGGATCCACGGCATTAGTCGATTTTGCGATTTCATTTGAATTTAGTATTTAGTTATTTTGCGCGCGGCTGTAGAAAAATAAATTTATGCACATTTTAATGTGTTAATTGGGCATATTATTTATTATAGTATTTTAATCATCATTTAGACTAGCTAAATATTACAACAATTATTGATAATAAAAATAATTCTTTACAAGTATTGAAGCATGTTCCTGTTTAGACATCAACTTATTACAGGACTCTCCCAAAGGATATTTGACAAAAAACAGTTAGTGTATACTGTAAACTGTTCAGCAATATTTATTTACTACTTGCAGTTCACTCCTTGCCTTAAAAATATTTCACAAATGACAAAACTTACGTAAACAAAATACATATTTCTCTATTACTTATACTCAGATTTTTAAGGTATAATATTATCAACAATAATAAATTAATAATATTTTTACAAACAATCCTTGACAATATCATACAGGGCGAAATTTGAAAGAGCCTCGCAAGACTCTTGCAACTTGTTAAAGGCTTGTTTTTGCGGGACATGGTATTGGTATTGATCTTGTTCTTGCCTACACTGTCTTGATCGTGGTCTTGCTAATCAAAAGACGGTCTCGGTCTTCGTCTTCGTCTTGTTTTTGTTGCAAAAGCAAGACCAAGATTGCCAGACCAAGACCAGTCTCCCTCATCACTAATTGAAAGGATGTTACCTAGTACGTTTTGGGCTGCGGCTTTCATATTAGTTAAGCTCAATGGCCACGCATATTTTTTTTCTTGAATTTGGATATTGTGTACGAGAAATTTGCAATGAGTGTTGAAGTTTCGGGAACGTCCGATACTATCCGAAAAATGTGTGTCCGATAATAGCCAAACTGCATAGATGGAAACAATGATTAACCAATAATTTTCCGACGATTCCTCATGGCACAATGTATGCATGCGATAATCATCAACAAACATAACATATACTAAATTAGGGAATTCGTACCTGTCCCGAACTACACGCACTTAAATCTAAACTTGAAAGCTCGTGTGGTCTAAACATTCTCTGAACTATTATGCACTTCCACACTGTTTTGGATCCCCCCTAATACTAAACGGACACGTCTACGGCTGGTCTAGTTATACATCTGCCATAAAATGTGTGCGTTATCTGTTGTATACTTTGAGTATATGATACTGTCCGATATAGCCCTCTGTTCGATACAACCCGACTTTCCCCTAATTAAATTCGTGTAGTATATTATATAATAAGTGCGGTAACTACTGCTCTCGACACTATCATAACAATTGTAAACCGTGTGGAAAGTGCAAGTGTACAAAGTAGCATATACTTGTAAGCTCTAAAATTATTGTAAATGGTTTCTATGGGAATAAACAATACCGTCATATTAATGTTAAACAATTTATTTCAAAGCACCCGGTAATATGGTATGTTAATTGGTTAATATTCTGCTAACCCAAAAAAAAATAATAGGACGATAGAGGGCATATTACAGCACTATAGTAGGAAAAGTTTTCTAAATATGATCATCTAACCCCACTAGCATATTACAAAATGTATAATTCAAAAATACCAATAACCTAATAATTATAAATGTGAGGTTATTTTCCAAGTATCTTTGAAACTATATGCTCGCAGCAAAATACACTAACAATTGAATGATTTTCTTTCAAGCGAAGACCACAAAATAATAAATTATTCAAAAAGGAACTCTGATATCAGTTATTTGATATTTCTTTATCGATATTTGAATATAAGCACGAATATATGTATCAAAATAACTAGATGTATAAGTACGCTTTTTGATACTTAGTTTTTAAAAATAATTCCTGAAAAATAAAACACGACACATAATTTAATAATAGACACAGTTTTAGTAGTTCGTCACAGAAAAAAATATGTTCCAAGGATAAATGTCTTTCTATACCGTTTCCCCTTCTTGCTTGTTTTTTTTTTGTTTTTTTGCCAGTGGCACACACTACAGGCAGATTCAATGGCAATCGACGTGCGGTGTGTGTGTGTGCGAAGATGTTGATTTATACGGTTCTTGAATAGCTGCAGGCTGTAATTAGGGGAAAAAAGATGTCCTGGAGGTGAGTTCCATAGTCATGTAGGGTGCCAGCCAAAGGAGTTCCTGTAAAGCTATGCTCTGAGTGTTTCCAATTGTACGACGAACGGGTGCGCTCTTGCGTGTATCGTCACTATCTGAAGGGCATTGCTGAGGGCGGCACGAGGCGGGCTAAATCCTGGGAATATCTGCAGTGAAAGTATCTGTAAAAGAAGGAAATCACGGCCACTTGCCTGCAGTGTTCCAGACTATCCAGATCCCGGGTCAACTCCGAATCGCCGATGAGATGCATAGCTCTCTGCTGAATAGAATCCAGCAGCTTTAGGGTGTACTTAGGTGCGGCATCTCAGATGTGTGAGCAATATTCTATGGTATTATTTGCGTTTTGTAGAGCAAGATCACTGTTAACTAGATTATTAATCTCGGTCAGCAGGTCATTAATATAGACGAAGAACAGAGTCTGTGAAAGTATTGCGCCCTGAGGCACGCCCGCATTAATGATGAATGTGTTTGAGATGTGTCCATCATCCTTTCTGAGAACCAATAAGTGTCCAAAATTATATAATGCTTTAATAAGTTGGATAGTAACAGAAAAGTTATATTCGGAAATTATATTAAACTGCAAAAAGTCTTTATTTTTTTATTGAAAGTGAAGAACTTCTTAGGAATTTGATGTTATTGCATATAAAAAATGTGTAGCTGATGTTGATTAAATGTTATCAAGAAACATTGTGGTTGTTCCTTCTAATTGAAAAAGAAATCAACTACCATTTTGTGTAACGTAGTCTAATAGTAAATCACTAAGACCCTATTAATATATAGTAAATGGCTTCTGTATTCCTGGGTGCCAAATATTTCATTTCAGTTCAAAATTCTATTATTTTGGGGTGAGCCCAAGTCCTTTGCTGATTTTTATTTTATTCCACCATTTTTATTGAGGATTATACCATGAATTTGACAATTCCTTGCTATTTTTTAGAGCCCTTTACATTAGAATTAATCACTTACCTAATTAATGTTGAAGATACTAAATAGTGGATGTCAGGTTGATGATATTTACGATTCTAATTTTCGGCCGCAATGACAATTCAATATATTTTTAGGCAATCACTCTGGATTCTAGTATGTCTATACTTATGCTGATTCTGGATATCGTGGGACCTCCTCATACGCTACATACTCATTTTTAATATGTATATAATGGCTTTCCCAAATATAAATTTATATATTTACAAAAGGCGCTGGGGGTTTTTACAAGAGTGAACGGAACTAAACTTGATAAAGTTGTAATTTTAGGGTTTCGGGACAAGGTCATAATCTTGCATTTCCAAGTGCATTTCTCTTTAACTGACGGAAACTATACGAATCGATTTTTTTAAAAAAAGGAGTCACGACATTTTTAAATTTTGACAGATCATATCATCGTGGCATTTTTATATCAAGCCTATTTAAAAAATACCGCTCATTTTAAATGTGTTGACAATCTTCAAATTAGAAAAAGTGCAAAAAACGACGGTCTGTTGATTATAGCAATGTTTTTGATACAGCTTAAAGTGCACTAAAAGTGAGTATTTTCACACGGACGAAACCCAAACAAAGAAGAGTCACTGCTGATGAAAGCTTTTCAAAGAGCAAGTAGATCAAATAATGAAAACTATGACCAGTTCATTATTCATAAACGTGTGAAAGAGACTAAATCTGACAAGACTTGTCAACAACGATCACTTTGTCGTCATAAATATTATGAAGTACTCACCCAATGGAAAAAGTTACGTCGAGCATTAATTAACAGCAAACGGTAGTTGATTTTCTGATTACCAACATAAAAACGAAAATTCTCTTATGCATACGGTTATACTTGCATACCGACTGGCTTCATCCATATCCCGAAGAAGGTCAATGCACACAAGTGCAATATGATCAGTCTGTTGCATCACATTCTCAAATCATTCTTGAAAATAGTTCACTCCAGAATCGGAAAAAAATGCATTGGTCTCTGTTCAGTTTTGGTCAAGATTACTTTAAAATTGTCGGGACTAAGAAAAGATGTCTATAGGTTTCACTGACCATCAGAAACCGTACGGATGCATCAGGCATATGAGTCTGATATGGCATTTTGAGAATGGAGACATATATGAATATGGCCAGCTACTTTTAGAGCACTATACAGATACCAAATTGCACTTGTGAGGACTGAAAGTAATAATAGATTATATAGTGCTCTCATGGGAAGTGACATGCGACAACGATGAGCGCTCCTGAATTTAGTATGGCGGATGAAAGAAAGCTTTATATCTCGACGAAACTAAGGACAAGCACAATCAAAACCAGGAATAAACTTTTGCAATACTGCAGTCAGTGGCTCTAAGAATTTCTGGTCGGTAGCAAAAGCAGTAAGTAATGACTTTGCAAAAAATTCTCTCCCACCATTGACGGACAAAAGCGGCTCGACGCCGACGTCCCGACGAATACAGCTAAGGAAAAAGTAAACATGCTTGCCGAATTGTTTTCAACGTATTCTACCTTAGACGTCCTCCAAGGCAAGGATCTTCCTATCATATCCAATATCAACACTACCATGGCAGAAGTTAAGTTTCAGCACCGTGATATTCGTAAAATCCTCAAAGAGCTAGACACGCAAAAGGCATCACGACCCGATAAAATACCGGCCATAGTGTTAAAGAACTGCGCCAACAAACTAACACCCATTTTTTCCAGACTTTTTCTATGTCTTACCGAAAGGAGATTTGCCCATCTTCTTGGAAAGTCGCTCCAGTGCAACCTGTACCAAAAAAGGCAAGAAAACAACGCCATCAAACTATCGTCCAATTGCCTTCTTTCAATAATATCTAAAGTCATGGAACGTGTTGTCAATCGGTAACTACTCAAGTACCTGGAAACCAACAGAATAATTAGCGATAACAAATACGGCTTCCGCAAATAGAGATCGAAAGGAGATGTATTGGCATATGTCACTCGTATATGAAGTAGGAGTAGGGTAATTGAGAACTACGGAGAATCTCGAGCCCTTGCGTTATATATTTCAAAGGAATTCGACAGAATTTGGCATGGCGGTTTGGTCAACAAACTACCGTCCTTCGGACTGCCAGCAGCTTTCTGCAGCTGGCTTGCCAGTTTCTTTAAGAACCGATCTCTGCACGTTGCGGTTGATGTACACATCTCAATTTAGATCAGAAAAACCTTTACCAGCGACT
Organism: Pissodes strobi; assembly: GCA_016904865.1. Taxonomy (NCBI): domain Eukaryota; kingdom Metazoa; phylum Arthropoda; class Insecta; order Coleoptera; family Curculionidae; genus Pissodes; species Pissodes strobi. The sequence continues at coordinate 18,455 of MU183835.1, forward strand.
GAGACTTATCATCGCAGACAGGAGCAAATTACAACAATTAATCAAGATCTGGGGGCGAACTTGGGGCGACAGGCGTTTGGTCCCATTTAATGCTGCAAGGACCCAAACAGCCACGTTTACCAAGAAAGCCAATACGGCGTGCCCTAACATCATTATGACAGGATCAACCATTCCTTCATCTTCGTCAATTGGACTACTGGGTGTCCCGATCAACAGCAATATGTCCTGGCATGACCACTTGCTAACATCGCAAAATCAGCCTCGAAGAAGCTTGGTGGGCTATTTCGCAGTTGCTGGACTCTATTCACATGAGAGCTGTGCGCCTCGTCGGTGACCCAGATTTGACCAGGGACCTGGATAGTCTGGAACACCGCAGACATGTGGCCGAGATTTCTCTGTTTTATAGATATTTTCCTGGCAAGTTTGGCTAGCATCATCCGGCCCCCAGCAGTGCGTGTCAGATAGTCACGACAGGCGGCTAGAGCGCACCTGTTCGTCGTACAGCTGGAAACACCAGAACATCGCTTTGCAAGGGCTCCTTTGTCTGGCGCACTGAAGCATTGTGGAACTCACTCCCAGGACTATTGTTTTCCCCTAATTACAACTATTTCAGAACCATGTCAATCAACATGTTCGCACACGCACCGCTCGTCGAATGCCATAGGATCTCCCTTTGGTGTGTGTGCCACTGCCATAAAAAAAGAAAAGAAAAACAGATTATAACATCCGCAATTCAAATTAATAAATATGAAAAGCAAAATTAAGGAATTTTCTTTTAACTTTACAGTGACATGATATTGAGGATTGATATTAAGCATACATTTTATGCGTTCTTTCTAGGATTAAACCTGGTCTGTTGAGGTAGCTTAAGCGAACTATATGTGAAGATTCATGAAAATTCCTGCCAGTAAAAGAATTCAAGAGACATGTGCTAGCTTAATACGTAAAACTTAAATCAAATAAAGCCTGCAGCAATCGAATAGTTATATATTCGTATGCCATTTCTGTTAGCTCTAAATAATAGAAACATCCAAATAAAAAAATATCGGAATATTCTGTAATCTGTAATCATCAAAGCAGCCTTTTAATTTGTTTGCTGCAGCACAATATATGTAAATAAAGGATTATTTGAATAAATAAATAAAAGTGCAGTTTGCATTTTTACAATTTTAACAGCCTATAGTTGAATTAAAATATATTTTTAAACATACTATTTTTAATTCAAATTCGCTATTGTTATGGTATTTTTTCGAGTCCAAGCATACAATTGAGTTAATGTTCAAATAGTTGTCATTTACAAGGCAAAGTGCATTAAAATATATTTCTTTATACAGAAAAATAGTTTCATAAAGCAGTAATGTCAATATCGATATTGACAACAAACACATATTAGGAAATAGACATCCAAATCCTAATTGGTGGCGCAAATTATTTCACTCAAAAATATGTAATGCTCGCAAACGGCTTTACTGTTGACTGTAAATCCGATAAATCGAACGAATTTGCCGAACAAATTCTGTACCTATATTTGGAAAATATTCATACACTTTATTGGAAGAATGTAAATCATTCGCGAATACTAGTTTATTTTATCTAAATCGATCAGCACATAGGAATTTAGAACGTTTCGTATATTTATCTTCTCACTTGGATTTGGTGTTAAGGCAACGCTATTCAAAAACATTAGGTAATATCTATTATCATGAGCAAATACTCGAGTGAGTTCAATGTCATCGATAGCCCAGACATACATACGAATTAATACTTAAATTAGGTGAAGAGAACACACCTATGTAATAACGTAGATGTTCTGTCGAAATCGAGCTAGCTGCTAATTTCATAAGCAACATAGCAAACACGGGCTACTAAGAGAATTTATACGGAGAAAGTGTTAAGTAGCAATACAGATGGAAAGGCGATCCTAGCTCAAGAACGCGTCAAAAAGTTTGCAGATTTAATCCCTATTTTTAAAATTAAATTATTGTTGTAGTATGAACAATACTGAATCGAACAGGTGCGGTTCAGAAGCATACTGATGTTATGAAATATAAGGCCTTGAAGTCTGCCTATAGACTGAAAGATATCAGTCATCTAAGAGACCGGAGTGCAAAAACTAGGAAACTACAGCAAGGCAACAATCAAAAGTTGAAATTATAGGAAAATGGACTAAAATGCACTTTTATCCCCAATCCGAAACAGATTGTTTACACTCCCGCGTTTCTTTAACCATCAAGAGATGTTTTAAAACAGTTCAAATCTTTTTCTGATTATGCTAACTGGTTAGCGAACCGTGCGTGAGTGCAAAAATTCTATTTGCCACCTCAACTTCGGGTACGATGAGAGCTGCGCCTAGTATAAGAAGTTCACAAAATACATTTAGAAAACAAAAAATGTCAGTTTGAGCATAATATAAAATCTCTGCAAATATCCAGATGCAGCAGTGTTTCAATAGCTAACGTTAAAGTCATACCTACCTCTTACTAATTTGAAAGTAAAATCAGCGATACAAATTTATAGTGCTTCTTTCCAAGAACATAAAAATGAGAATAAGCAAATAATATTTTCCGAATTTTGAAATATAGATATGCGGCACAGAAAAAATAATTTATTATCGGGATCACACGAACTAAAATAAAGAAGAATTTAGTGATGCATTTTTAAAGAAAGGCGTTGGTCTAAAGCAAAATATTCGGTTGACAAATACGTATAGAGTCATCTGAATATGCTCTTCATCAAGAGCCAATGCTTCACTTACGCCAGGAACGTATTGGACCATTTTTGTAGATATGTTCTATATTGTTATGGAGGATTCATGTATGTCATACAAACTGTTACATATTTCTCAACTTCAGTTGTAGAATTTTTGACTAAGATCGCTTCGGCTCTGATTCCAGGATGTAAATTACACAAGTACTAATTTAATAACCCTGAAAAATCTAAAAGAGGAATCCGTTGTCAATAACGAGAAACCTAAAAATGAAAATGGTTAGTAAATGCAATTAAAAGAGTAAAGAGCTGGTTAATTTTGTCAAATTTTGAATTGTCTTTAGAATTTAACAAGTCTTGTCATTTTGTCAACGAATTCAGAACTTTACACAGCGCACGAGGTTTTTACTGTTTAATTGTATTTGATAACGAAACGTCGAGCATTTTTCAGGTCTTTTAGGTTTTTCACCTTCCATAGGGTCACTAAATTTTCACTTGTGCGATTTGCACCCTCGGACCAGAGCCCTTATTAAAAAATCCACAACTGGCGTGGAGAAATAGGCAATAGATCATTTTGTTGTGCATAAATCCTGCTGCACTAAGTGCCATGTCAGACTTAGGCATAGCTGTCTCAGCAACAAAAATAATTTGGCTTGAAATTATATATTTCTAGACTATTCAAAGCAAATTTTACACTATCGTTTATTCAAAACTTCTCTCCTCCAATATTACCAGCACCAACTTGCTAGATGTAAAATGTCCATCTGAATTTAATTAAATAAAATATGGAAGCAGCAGCTTCAATAAAAAAAAAACGAATAATGCTCTATGGGCTTATAAAAAAACATTTGGAAGTACGGGTGGCCTACAGCGCAGGATTCTGCTGTATTTTCCTCCATTACTGCCTAGGAGGCCATCTTATGATGGACCGAAAGTTAACGGCCATGTCTAGGGCTTAGTTATGCAGAGTTCATTGCTTGGCTTGCATGGAACTTTAGGTATTCTAAGATGGCACTTATCAATGCTCTTCAGCTACCTATTCATGAAGTATGTGTCTTTATGGTTTTCATACAGACTGGAAGGTCTCGGTCATCTAAGAGTCAATAACAGCCTGAGGGAACACGTTAAAGCCTGGAAAAGGGGGGCTCATGAATACACGGAACTCCTACTTAGTGAGAGCGGAAAATAATACTGCCTACCTTCAGATCTAGTAGAATCCACTGATTTCATATACCCATTAGCGTGCGCAGCCGACGTCCGTTTAATGGGATCGTCTGGTACACAGATGGCCTTAACTCGAAGAATGGTACTGAAGCGGGTGTGAAGACTTGCATTTTCTCTTGAGATGTATGCGACCCTGTTTCAGGGCGAGATGCAAGCGATCCTCAAATGTGGATATTAAAACCTGTTAATAGCCTTCAGAGGGAGAATATCTATATCTGCTCGAACAGCAAAGCTGTTCTGTCGGCTGCCGAGTATGATACAGTTAATTCTGCACTAATATCTGTGTGTATGACCCGTCTTGGAGACCTTGGCCGGGCATGCGTCTGGTTTGGGATTCGAAACACTCGTGTGCCGGAAGGAACGAGCAGGCTGATCATTTAGCATAGCAGGGTTCAGCAATGCGTCCAATCAATACCTCCTACAACTAGGCCAACTAGCTGATATTGAAATTAGCAGTGACGTCATGAAAAGTGGCCTATACTTTTTTGCCATAAGAAAAGCATTAAGAGGAGCCAAGAGGTGCCCAGTAAAAGTATTGTTTATTTTATCGCACCTACTTCCGTATTTAACGTTGATTGCCACGCTGGGCGACTGGAATGTCAATTCCCATCTCGACGTCATGTATCCGGTGCTGCCAGATTGGGCGCTTTATAGACCGTCAGATAGTGACAGATTTAGGTGCCCCATTTTCGCATACAAGCCTCGAATAGAGTTGACAGGTAGATCGATGTTAAGTAAAATGGAGGGAAGCTTACGAGTGGCCCCTGGGGATAACATATGGAAAATTCGATTTTCCAGAACAGAAATAAAAGGAGCTTGTTGCTCATATTTTCACGCAAGCCGGGTTGACTAAATTATTAACTAATAGAACCTGGCTCCGGAAAACCAAAGGCTTGAGTATTGCAGGTGGCTAAAGGATTGAAATAAGGGCGTAATTTTGTAAGGAAAAATCGAGATTTTGACAGATTTTTCCACACAAGCCCATCGAAAGTATGAAAACGTACATCATCACTAGCCCGAAAAACATATTGGCTTCTATCAAACTGCGTCACGAGAAGATCTCTAGGGAACTGACCTGTTTCAAGTCTTAGATATCTGATATTTTTTGTGCTGGTCAACCACCAAACCCGCCAGGAATACATGAGGTAACGGCCTTGTGAACGTTACCGTTTTTGACAAATGAAGGTATTTCGTTTTCACACCGCCTCTCAGACGGCACCTCCGTAGTTAAGGGTTAATTATATATTTTGATCAACGTATTCTCTTCTAAACCGTCAGATAGTAACAGATTTAGGTGCCCCATACAAGCCTCAAATAGTGTTGAAAAGTACATCGATGTTAAGTGAAATGCAGATAAATTTAAGAGTGCCCTCTGGGGATAACATAATATGGAAAATTCGATTTTCCAGAACAGAAACAAAAGGAGTCTGTTGCACAAATATTAATTAATAGACCCTGGCTTCGGAATATCAAGGGCTTGAGTGTGCAGATGGCTGAAGGCTTATAATGAGGGCGTAATCTTGTAAGGAAAAATCCAGATTTTGCCAGATTTTTCCACAGAAACCCATCGAATGTATGAAAACGTACAACCTCACTAGCCCGAAAAGCAAACTGGCTTGAGTGGCGTGAATGGATAAGTAGATTTTGGGGTCGGAAAATTTAACGGAAATTATTTTCAATTTTTCAATTATGTTTTCATGCAAGCCTTTAAAAGTATAGAATGTTATTGATATGTTAGACATTACAATACAATTAGCATGACTGTCGGATGTGACCGGAGCGAAGGCTTGCGTCGGAAGGTTGCAGGAAAATTGTGTGGAAATTATCTATATTTTCTCCCGCAAGCTGTTTGACATATGCTTAGAAAAAGCGATTATAAGACTATTGGAGTTGGGATCGTCCTATGTTGAGGTTTAAGAGCTTTGAAACGATTAGCACAACTGGAGTGGTATCCAACTGTATCATTCACTTCTGAAGGAAGTTCACATTCTCCATACTTTAATCTGGAGAATTTTCTGCACTCAATATTTTTGTTAAATTTCGATAAAAATTCATCGTCAAATAATATAATATTCTCATGGGTAGATTGTTTGCAAATAAAACAGCTCCTCGTGTCTGCTTTTCCTGAATTTTCATCCATGCTGCTCTCAAATAACTGTAAAAAATTATCTATAAGGATTCTATAAATTAATGGAACATTTTCCTTGCAATTCGCCATATTAGAAAACAATAAAACTAAAAAAACATACTATATCCTTTTGATTATTTGCCTTCAACAAATTCTTATGCACTTCTTATTTTCTTAAATATTTTATTATTAGTCATTGTGAACACGCGTTTTCAAATTATTATTATAACGTTTAGACATTCAATTCTAGTTACATTTGCATTAATTAATTAATTTACATTAAAAAACATGGTTTTTCAATAATAATTCTGCGTTGAAAATGTTTATTAGCCTGCAAACGCTTTTCAAATATCTCATTTGATTAACTGAATAAATGGCCATACATCATAGTACTTACCGATTTTTTTACATATTTATTTTACATATTTAATATGAAGAAAAATAACTCTGATTATTTCCTTCATCGTAATATGGACCAATCAGACAGCCCGATTTTCTGAATAAATATTGTTTAGATAAGTGAATATTGCACTAGACCTGTTTAACAGCGATTAAACTGCGTCCTCCATATTGGATTTCGTTTTGTCGATTGTAGCTGATTCTTGCAATTTTCATTAACGTTTTATGAAAAAACATTATTTTATAAATGGTTCGAATGATCTAATATTGATTTTTATGGCTAAAAACACCGATTTTCTCTAAAATTTGTATTTCATTATTTTGGTATGAGGTGACAGAAAATGTCATATTTTGAAATATTTACATGTCGACTTTGATAAGCGGGCCTTGTCAACGCATCATTGGGGTATGTAACCAAGGTGACTAATTCAGGAAATAATCTAGCCGTATACCACTCAAACTTTGAATTCAATCGATTAAACTACGTTCAATATTTCTCGCATGATTTTTCTTTTTGGCAAATAGTTTCATGCAAAATAATTTATAAATAAAAACCCTCGACCGCTTCGCGGTCTCGAGTTTTTATTAAATTATTTTGCATTCAACATTTTCCAGAGAAATCATGCTCAAAATATTGAATGTAGTTTAATCGATTAAATTCATAGTTCTCGTGATATAATATATGATTATTTCCTTCATCGTAATATGGACCAATCAGACAGCCCGATTTTCTGAATAAATATTGTTTAGATAAGTGATTATTGCACTAGACCTGTTTAACAGCGATTAAACTGCGTCCTCCATATTGGATTTCGTTTTGTCGATTGTAGCTGATTCTTGCAATTTTCATTAACGTTTTATGAAAAAACATTATTTTATAAATGGTTCGAATGATCTAATATTGATTTTTGTGGCTAAAAACTCCGATTTTCTTTAAAATTTGTATTTCATTATTTTGGTATGAGGTGACAGAAAATGTCATATTTTGAAATATTTACATGTCGACTTTGATAAGCGGGCCTAGTCAACGCATCATTGGGGTATGTAACCAAGGTGACTAATTCAGGAAATAATCTAGCCGTATACCAATCAAACTATGAATTCAATCGATTAAACTACGTTCAATATTTCTCGCATGATTTTTCTTTTTGGCAAATAGTTTCAT
>MU183835.1:26086-38379 GCA_016904865.1 Pissodes strobi
TTTGGCAAATAGTTTCATGCAAAATAATTTATAAATAAAAACTCTCGACCGCTTCGCGGTCTCGAGTTTTTATTAAATTATTTTGCATTCAACATTTTCCAGAGAAATCATGCTCAAAATATTGAATGTAGTTTAATCGATTAAATTCATAGTTCTCGTGATATAATATATGATTATTTCCTTCATCGTAAAATGGACCAATCAGATAGCCCGATTTTCTGAAAATTTTTGCTTAGATAAGTGATTATTGCACTAGACCTGTTTAACAGCGATTAAACTGAGTCCTCCATATTGGATTTCGTTTTGTCGATTGTAGCTGATTCTTGCAATTTTCATTAACGGTTTTTGAAAAAACATTATATTATAAATGGTTTGAATGGTCTAATATTGTTTTTCATTGCTAAAAACTCCGATTTTCATTAAAATTTTATTTCATTATTTTGGTATGAGGTGACAGAAAATGTCAAATTTTGAAATATTTACATGTCGAGTTTGATAAGCGGGCCTAGTCAACGCATCATTGGGGCATGTAACTAAGGTGACTAATTCAGGAAATAATCTAGCCGTATACCACTCAAACTATGAATCCAATCGATTAAACTACATTCAATATTTCTCGCATGATTTATCTTTTTGGCAAATAGTTTCATGCAAAATAATTTATAAATAAAAACTCTCCACCGCTTCGCGGTCTTGGGTTTTTATTAAATTATTTTGCATTCAACATTTTCCAGAAAAATCATGCTGAAAATATTGAACGTAGTTTAATCGATTAAATTCATAGTTCTCGTGATATAATATATGACTATAGATTCACTGCTCTATTACCTTTTAACAAGAGGTTATCCACGTGCTTTATGAGAGTGCGCTATATTATGATGTGTGCTCAGCCGACCGACACACTAAGGGCATTTAAATATAAAAACTGGTCAAAATGTCATATTTTCCAGAATTTAATTCCTATAAAACAATACGTGCCATCAACAAAGTAGAAGCGTTGATTGAAGAGCGAATATCAAAGTCGACATGTCAATATTTCAAAATTTGACATTTTCTGTCACCTTATACCAAAATAATGAAATACAAATTTTAATGAAAATCGGAGTTTTTAGCAATAAAAAACAATATTAGACGCTCTTCAATCAACGGTAGAAGGACTTCATTAACAAAACATCACATATTTGTTTCACCAGCGCTCTTGATTGCTCGGTGAATCCAGCCGTAGCGTAGGTAATCTGCCGGTCGCGTCGGCGTCCGTCGTCGGTACCAAATAATGCAAACGTGTCGTCAATCAGCAACTACTCAAGTACCTCAAACAACAGAATAATCAGCGATAATCAATACGGCTTTCGCAAAGAGAGATCGACAGGAGATATATTGGCCTATGTCCCTCATATATGGAGTAGGGCAATTGACAACTACGAAGAGTCTCGAGCGATTGCGTTGGATATTTCAAAGGCATTCGACAGAGTTTGGCATGACGGACTGCTCAACAAACTACCGCCCTTCGGACTGCCAGCCTTTCTCTGCAGCTGGCTTGCCAGTTTCCTTAAGAACCGATCTCTGCACGTTACAGTTGATGGACACATCTCAGACACATTCACCATCAACACGGGCTTGCCTCAGGGCGCAATACTTTCACCAACTCTGTCCCTCATTTATATTAGTGACCTGCTGATCGAAACGAATAATCCTGTCTACAGTTTTGCAGATGACAGTACCCTTGTCTCCCACTTTAGATGAGAAAAACCCTTACCAGCGACTGAAATTCATCACCAGACAGGAGCAGATTACGGCAATAAATCAAGACCTGGAGAAAGTTCAAATTTGGGGCGACCGAAATTTGGTCCAGTTCAATGCAGCAAAGACCCAAGCAGCAACGTTTACCAAGAGAGCCAATACAGCGAGCCCTGACATCGTTATGGCAGGATCGACCATTCCTTCATCCTCGTCAATCGGACTGCTGGATGTCTCGGTCAACAACAATATGTCTTGGCATGACCACATTGCTGACATCGCAAAATCAGCCTCCCAGAAGCTTGGTGCGCTATTTCGCGACAAAAAACTCTATACACCGCAGCAGTTGCTCTTGCTGAACAAAGCGCAAATAAGACCGTGCTTAGATATTGCTCACATATCTGGGGTGCCGCACCAAAGCACACCCTAAAGCTGCTGGATTCCATTCAGAAGAGAGCTGTGCGTCTCGTGGGCGACCCGGAGTTGACCCCGAATCTGGATAGTCTGGAACACCGCAGACATGTGGCAGAGACGTCTCTGTTTTACAGATACTTGCACGGCAGATGTTCCCAGGATTTGGCCCGCCTCATCCCGCCCCTGTCAACTCCTGGCAGACGGTCACGACAGGCGGCAAGAGCGCACCGGTTCGTCGTACAACTGGAAACACCTAGAACATCGCTTTACAAGAATTCCTTTGTCTGGCGCACTGCATCAATGTGGAACTCACTCCCAGGACATCTGTTTCCCACTAATTACAACCTACAACTATTCAAGAACCGTGTCAATCAACATCTTTGCACACACACCGCTCGTCGAGCGCCATAGGATCTCCCTTTAGTGTGTGTGCCACTGCCATAAAGAAATTACTTAAATATAAAAAAGTCAAATGCCATTTTCTTTAAATAATATTACATATTCAAGCTTATTAAAGTTATCCTAGTAGAGAAACTTAAAATATTATAGGAATAATAAACGAAAAATAAAGCGATTATTAGCTAATAATAATAGTAATAATAATAACCCGGCATAAATAAACATTTCTATATTTTTTGTCAGCTCTTTTATGGATAAATAATATGCTCCATGTGGGACACTCAAGCCTATTGTTTATTTAGTCTTAAAATCACTTTTTCTAAGCATATGCCAAACGGCTTGCGTGAGAAAATGGTGCCAATTTTCATACAATTTTCCTGCAACTTTTTTATGTTCTGAAAATACCAAGACCACGCTTTATACTCAAGCCATTATTTTTAACGGATTCTTATAGTTCATAAGTTTGTATTACAATTAATTTCGTTGATGGGAAAATAACTGAAAAATCGAAACGAATTTCCGTTCAATTTTCCGACCGCAGAATCTACTTATCCATTCGCGCCACTCAAGCCAATATGTTTTTCGGGCTAGTGATGATGTACGTTTTCATACTTTCGATGGGCTTGTGTGGAAAAATCTGTCAAAATCTCGATTTTTCCTTACAAAATTACGCCCTTATTTCAATCCTTTAGCCACCTGCAATACTCAAGCCTTTGGTTTTCCGAAGCCAGGTTCTATTAGTTAATAATTTAGTCAACACGGCTTGCGTGAAAATATGAGCAACATACTCCTTTTATTTCTGTTCTGGAAAATCGAATTTTCCATATGTTATCCCCAGGGGCCACTCGTAAGTTTCCCTCCATTTTACTCAACATCGATGTACTTTTCAACCCTATTCGAGGCTTGTATGCGAAAATGGGGCACCTAAATCTGTCACTATCTGACGGTCTATTATCACAATTTGAGCTACATGCTATTCGCCACAAATTATTTTTCAAAGAAACGTAAAATATTCGTCTTGGATTCCAAGATTACAATTAACAATATATTAGATACTTAATGTAAAAGTTTGCTTTGATATATTATAGTATAGTTATATTAAATATAAATAAATATTTAAAATCCGAAAAGTAAATATATAAAAACCGAAAAGTGAAGCAATAACGGAATCAAAACCTTTAAGAAAATAAACGTTGATAACCAATAACCTAATTATTTTGTATAAATATTTAGTTCCATTTAAAAACATAATTTCAAATGTCATTCAACAAATGCTGTAAAAATTAAAGTCCAACTAAATATACGTTAATAGTTTACATCCCAAATAATGTATGAAACTAACTCTAAATCTGGCAACACTGCCTCAGTGCCTTCTGTCAGTTGGCGTAATGGCGTACTTTCGACCGGCTTCTTAATTATTGTTCTGTTCGATTTTGATTGTTTTTCTGTAAATTTCTTTACACTTTCGTGTGTGTAAATTTATGTGAACAATGCTGTGCGGTGGAAACTCGCCGAAAAGATCTAAAGTTCATGTTTTTAGCTTTCCAAAATGTTTGGAGTTGACCTGTTACGTTCGTGTAATAAGAGTTTATTTTGTGCTTGTTCAATGTTGTCAGCAAGTTTATAAAATTTGTTCCTGTTAGCTAATTTTGGAGTAAGTAATATTTAGTGTAATTATGCCTCATAAAGGCTGTAATGCAATGTTTGCTATATACCCTCAGTGGTCAAAAAACTTCATGAACTAAAACGAGACAAAATATTAAAAAATGGATATTCCCGTAGTTTAAAGGCCCCTTTTCCATCATTTATAAAAAAGCAAAATGTTAAATATTTAATCCTTTTATTATAGAGGCTCTGAAAGGTTTTCTCTCGGGTTTTCTTAATAATTTGTCACATTCACAAGACACAGCAGAGGATCTGAAATGCCAGTTAATCACTTATTTAAGTAGATATTGCTGTCATATTGTTTTAAAAAAATAAGTTGTGAATTTTGTAAAGAAAATTTAACTTTAAATGAACCTTGTGTTGTAGAAGATTCTTACAATTTCAATAATTCCTTAAGTCAACAGCCTATATTATATTTAAAAAACTGATTAATGAGTTCGAAGACACATTTTTAGATATTTACAATAAAAAGTATTTTCTTTGTGAGCTGTTGTTAAACTATCTAAATCAAAACAGCCTTTTGACTCATTTTGAAAATTGTAAAAATCACCTAAAAATTGATGTTTCAAAAATTTTTCATTGCAGCATTTCAAATACACTTCTTTCTTAATAATAATTATTGTTCTAAACATAATCATAATATTTTGGGTAAAAGGAAAAAAGGAAACTGGAGACTTTTAATAAATAAATATTAGACCTCAATAATATACCGAGTAATATACCAAATCTAACATAAAAAAGTAATAATTTTAAACCTGTGTAAATCTTTCATGTATTATCATAAATATTTGAAGATTGCAAGGTTCTTTGGATGGAGAAAACCGAGGAGAAAACGCACTACCAAATTTGACATTACTATTACCCAAGCTATTACCTATTATGACACTTTTATACCTATAGTGATATTTTACCGGGGTATCTAGTTTCAGTTTATCAAAATAGGTAGATTCTATTTTGATAAACTGGATATTCAAAGGTTTTTGCTTTGAAATTTCGTTTTCCTTTAACAAAAATCGAATGAGGCACGTCTAAAGGCTGTTCATGACTTACAGCCTTGTTTTAGCCGGAAGCTCTTAAATATTATTTATGTAGGTATGCAGAAAAAGGTAAGTAAACTGCAATTTCATATTTGATTTAAAAAAAAATTGAGTAATACACATTATCAGTCATGATAGTCGTACTTAAAGTAATATCAGCTTGTAGGAGGTATTGTATTAGGCCAATTACGTTTCAAACTACATATATAAAAAGATACATTTACAAAACACAAGTTTTTGTTATATTTTTTCGAGATTTTTGCATCTAAAATGTCTACTTAACTGTGAAATTTTAAAAGAAATTGCACATTTCAATATACGCCTGTAAATAAGTTAAGACCACTTTTGATGACGTCACGCGTAAGCCGTCTGGCCTTGTTGTAGGAGGTATTGGTCCAATACGACCTGAGCCTGTTAAAGTCGTGTCATACATTACGGCCCCCGCCATCCTAAGGAATGCAATAAATATGAGGGCCAATAATTTATGACGAACTACTCCAGAAATGAGGCAAGCTGGGCTTCTATTGGGTAACCCAGCACCGTGTGGGATAAGGGCCTTTCTGGCTCTGAAGAAGTGGGGCATAAGATTAGGCCATAGGCATTTGCAGCTGTTCCGGATTGTAGAAGATCCGGATTGCAGGTTTTACTTGGAGAACTGGGAATCGCCTACTCATATTCTTCTTTTCATCCTAACCCAAACTAACACAACGCGGGGCAAGCGTTGTGTCAGTTTGGGTTAGGATAGGAAAGATGCACTTCGGAAGCTGCGTGCTAAGGCTGCGTGTTGATACCGGCGGACATAAGAAAGATCCAGTCGAGGAAGCTGTGTACTTTCGCTAGGGAGGCCGGGCTACAGTGCTGAATTAGTATGTGTGTGGGAGCAAAATGGACCCAGATTGGTGGTCTATGTGCAAGGGATCTTCCGCCAGCATTTCAATATGTTTTAACTTGTAATTATATAGTTAGGCAGCTTTGAGACAGACTATTTCAAAATGTATAAATAAAATGTTTAGCGAATAAAGAATTAAAATTGGACAGGCTAGTATTATATTCATGAATCATAATAAATAACAGCGGCAAGTGTGAAACTTCGAAAAGAAGGTTCTGCAAAAACATGAATGATCCTAGCAGCCTGTGGATAAAGTGATTGAAGGAAGTCGGGTATAGAACCTAAGAATTCTAAATAGATAGTAGAATTTAAGCACGTGTTGAAATAGTTACGATTTGCTCAATAGAAATGTTAAATTGAGCGAATATGATGTAATTTCCTATTGAGAGTCCCATGGATCAGTTACTTATCTTCTCATCTATAATTTCGAAGACGAAGAAAGGAGATTTATACATGTTTTTAAAACTAATAGGAAAGAAAGCTCATAGTATGTTAGAAAACGTATCATTGCCAAGTTTGTTGAATGAGATGTATTTCGGAGACATGGAAACAAAATTATTGAAGTGCCAACAAGTTATATTCAAAAGGCATAATTTTTGTTCAGCTAAACAAGCAGCATACAAAATACAGTTAACAATTTTGAGACAAAGTCTGACGTAATAAATCGGGAAATGTTAGCGGTAATTGATCTAACCTATGAGGAAGCTGTACAAGGCTCTCGGGATATAGAATTTTCCGAAATAAATGCAGATAAACTGTAATTATCCAAAAATAACAGAGTTCCTTAGAGCTTTTTAAACAGTCACTGTGACAGTCACAAAAGTCAGATTCAAATCTGACAATACGGAAACAGAAATTTCGGACTCGACGCGCGTTTCGCTAACAATCATGATCTGATTAAAACTAAACCTAACAAAACATAGTTTTAATCATCTCTTGATGATGGTTAGCGAAACGTGCGTCCTTTGGCAAAATTATATTTCGGTATTGAGGATAAAAAAGTGTGTTTTAGTAAAATTTTCACTAAAGAACGATCCAGCAATTTACTACTGGATCTATCTAAAACCATAATCAAGGTTCATTGCCAGGTCCATATGCATACGCTGCCAATTATAATGAATCCACGAGCAGTTATTTTTGTGCCACAACTAAATCAATATCTTGGAGACTTTATTTGGTATGTACAAAATTCCTAAATGACATCTGGTGTTAGTGGTCGGCAAACGCAGTATCATTTCATACATTATCAAATAGGATAAGAGGTTATTTTGGGGTGGTTCTAGTGCCGAAAAAGTCGCAGGTATCGACAAATTTGAGTTCGATAGGCAATTACTTGGAAAATGCCGGAAAATGGACTTTTCAAGGAAAATACAAAACGTAAAAAAAGATTTTTGCTTTTTTTCCGCGAAGCTATTTTTTTTAGAAATGCCGATTACTTGACCAGAGTACAAATAATATTTCAAAAAGTATTCGCTGATGCGCTTTCCTCGGTTATTATAAGACAACGCGACGCGAAAGTACACAATCTCAGGGCGTTTGCACACTCTCCCTCGTAGCGGCGCGGCGCCTCGGTGGCCACCAGTGGCTGCGAACTAGATTGATCCGGATTCGCCCCGTTGCCAAACGCTGTCGGCAAAATTGGAAATTTGACTCCAGTGAACCTACCGTATACTTATTTATACCGTGACTTGACGATAGTCTACGCGAAAAAGTGTATTAGGAGACCCTTGAAAAATGATGATGTATTTTATACAGTGTGAGCTAATTCAGTTTATGCTTTTCCCCACTTGACATTTACTATCGTATATTATATAGGGATGATATGCGTAGAACGTACCTAAAAATCACATTGAAACGAATGAAAATGCCGAATTGTTATTTTTTGACATTCAGTTTTAAAAATGTTTTAAGCGTAGGTACCAGCCAGCGTTTCAATTTTTCCAAGAAATTGGTATCAGATTTACAACCCTATGTGATATTTGCTATAAAAAAGGTTTTATAGCAATTTTCCGTACGAGTTTTATAGCAATTTTCCGTACGAGATCGGGGAATATGAGAAAATCGCGGATAAATTGAAACATGCAGAAAATGGCAAAATATATTCAATATTTCGGTAATTTTATGAGTCTGAATAGATAGCTTTCCATATGTGATATCTGAAGAAATATACGTCTTCCAATAATTTGACATGAGGTTTTGGTTCAAATATGTAGATTTATACATTTAATTGCCTGATATATCATTGGAAACTGCTTGAAGCCTGCAAAATGAGTCAGGATCCGAGAATTTTGACATTTTTTACTTGATGTGTAGCGGTTTTCACCGATTTCATGGACATTTGTGACATCAAATCTTACTCTAAACATCGAAGTTGTGGCAAGTAATTCTAAAATACTGTTATTGCATAATATTAATCTCGCATTGTTGAAGTTTTCGCTTCTGTCGTGTGATCGTAAGCACACACCATTCTCTTTATGTTTTTTTATAACTAAAGCTCCCGTGCTTCAACAATGATATTACATGTATAAGACGTGATCGTTAAAGTTCAAGACTTTGTCACTGGCGCGCACGTAATTTCATCGCCTCCCCACCCAGTGGCTGCACTTAGCGGATAAGTACTGGTAAACACACGCAAAACGTTTTTAGAGTGAAAGTGCAATTTTTGTCCAAATCGCCACTTGATACTAAAATTTCCTAAATCGACTCTTCGATGATTATTTCACATTCTTTACTATCCACAACATAAGAGAGCAATTATTGAATTACAGATAATTTATTTTTAACCAATCCAATTCAAATTATTGTTAAACTCTGCCAAATGGTCTTGGAACCCTTGTCTCTATGATAAAATACGCCCTAAGGTTTAGGAATCAAAATAGAAGAGCTTTCAGAAAAGATGATTAAAAGAATTTAATTTTTTGACAACAGTAATTTCGGACAAGGAAATGCGGTTTTAACAAGTTTTTTTTTGCATAAAATTCCGAACACTTAGAAACTCTCTGGCCTAAATTAAACAATATTACCTCTCGAGGTAGGAACAATACGCTCACGTTAATTAATGTTTTAAAGTTTTCATTAATTCTAAATTGTCGCATCAGCCTTCGCACAGAGGCACCTTGCTACTCCCGGATAGAAAGTAATTGCCAATGGAGAAGCGTGTCAGTTTCGTGTCATGTTACCTCCGTATTTCATTAAGCCTAAACGGAGAGATTTCCAAGTTTGCGGGTTTCATTTCCATGCAATAAAATATTTAGTATATTCTTCAAATGCCAAATATATCCGTTTGCGGATTCGGAAATGTCACTTCTTTTACCGTTGTCCTACGATATTGTCTGAACTAGATAATTCAAATATCTAAAGTTCGCTTAAAAATTGCAGATAGTAACAAAAAATCAGTCCACTTACAATGAATATAATTATTTCTGAAGGAAGTAGATATGCCAGTGGCGTATTTATGAGTAAATTATTCAAATTAATAAAATATTACATATTATTGGTAATGAACATATCTTGGTCCTAAAAAGGTCATTTTTACAGCAATTCTTAATCTCATAATTTTGCATTGAAAGTAAGTGAAAAGTCGTCTTCCAAGTAGGTCTATTCACTTTTTAGTAGTCGGTCGTACTGTTGTCATTGGTATCCAGAGAAATAATTAGTGGTCCTATAGTGCAGAATGTGTAGAGCTTATAATTAAGAAACAGGCAGCATACCATCAAGTTCACACGTTCTTTCCTCTTCCTTACTCATATGCTCTACGCATTCTCCACTTTTGGGAATTGACATGCTTTAACACCTCTTGAAAATTACTTCCAAAGTCTGTCATTATAAAAGTTATATTATGACTTGCAAAAAACCCTTAACTTAATGCCAAATTAATTTTATTGGATTAATTCAGAGTGAGTGGGGTCCAAGCAAAGTACTCTAATATTTCCTTTTAGAGCCATTTCAACAGCCACATAACATTTTGTGCAAGGAGGCTTATTTAAAGTAACGATTTCCAGTAACTCCTCTTTAATCGTATCTCGTTCAAATGAAATTTCTATTAAATGAAGCCATCGAATTATATCGTTTTTTCTCCAAGAAGAATTTGGTAGTTTAAGAAATGTGCTAAAGTGATTACTAATATCGTCCGTCCATAACCATAACTGGCTGAGGAGGAATGACATTCAGCATCTGCTAAAAATATTTTTCAAAAACGTTTGCGTTCATGTTCTCGTGATAATCACACAGATTACTTTCACCGAAATGCTAAAAGCCATCTTCCATAAAGCCATTTTATTACCAGTATGAATAATTATCAACCAGCTAATGCTTGTATAAAATGAAAAGCGGGTACTATGCCACTGTAAAAGCCGAATCAAGGTTGTGAAATTTGACCTTTCTCGGCTTCTCGTTCTCGTTCTGTTTTGTTACTCTTTCATTACTTTCTCTAATTTTGAAGTAATTATAGTTGAAACAATATTATTAAAATCATCTAAATAACCTCACTTAATTTTTAAAATGATTCACGGATACTTTAAAGAGTTATGCAGCTGTGCTCGAATGGAGCTTTATCTAGAATCTGATGGCTGGAGACCTTGGAACTCCGTCTCTCCACAGGGTATTGTTAACTTTTTTTTATTAATTTTAAGATACCTTTATGCGCATCTCTTGTTATTAGACTAAGAGTTGAAAATATTTTAAACCCTCAAAAGGCGCTCGCTAAATAAATAGGTAAATTTCTGTAAATTCTGCAAGGATCACTACTGCATCTGATAAATAACCCGTGTAGTATCACCACCGAACATGAGCAAGAGACTAGAAGGTCCACTCTCAGTCGGCACTTTTGATGATACGCTTACAAACGCGGGACGCCAGATTTCCACGAAAGGAGGTGAAACGTGGAACGAGGCCTGAGCGGTTAACCAGCATTTCATCCGGTTCGGTGACGAGGCAAAGAGGGAAATACTGGGGGCGGGGCTTAAAGTGAACCTTCTATTGTTAATGTTCGATGGTGGTATCACCAAACTTAATTTCTACAAAATATTTTTCATATTGGGCTATAGCATTTTTAAAGTCAGTTTGAACTGCCAAAAACCTGTACTTGACACATACCAAGATACATATATACAAATACACAATATACCTACTATTTTTGTCAGCATATACAGCGTACAGACAAGACAAGCTATTGGTATCCTAAGAAATTTTATGAACTAAATTGTTTTTCATAACGTATACAGGATGTCAAAATTCGGAGTCTTTAAAAAATGTATACACGATTGTCCGAAAACGCTTTAAAAGCTTTTCATCAAATTCGGACAAGATTCTAGACAGCGGTACAGGATGTTGCGTAAGTTAAAGAGAGGTTGACATTTAAGAAAAAGTGTGTACAATTCGAAGTTAACATACCATTCATACATTTTTTTAAACACAATGGAATACAAACTTTAAGAAATAATATTATATTTGTCACCATATACGGGGCGGTAAAATTCAAAGAATACTGTTAACTATTTAAAGCCATCAAATTTATTGCTTATTAAATGAAGTTCAAAAATTCTATAACAATTAGTCTATCATTTTTAAGGTACACAGAATAATATACACATTTATTTTGTATTAGAAGCTGTTCATGTCGCGCAGGCTTACCAATTTTTAAGTTTTATTTTTCATATGATTTCTTTCAATTACCTACTTTTATTTTAAAATATTAACAACCTTAAAACTATTACCTATGAACAAGCACCGGAAGTTGTAAAAAGTTTTGAGGATAACCAAGCGTAAGTTATTATTATGTAATCTACATTTCGTAATCATCAGATCTAGAATTACTGTCAAGATCAGGTTGAATAATAATTGGAGCTACTCATATACTCAGTAATACAGGACATTTGTCTTCTATTTCAATAACATGAGCTATACAGTTTGTACATGCTCTGTCGTCGAGTTCATTCACTACATGCCGTATATTATCTAGAACTGTTCCACTTAACGTCGGTGATTGATTAATTTTTCTTACTTGTGGTTTTATAATCCCCCAAGCTAGTTGAATTGGATTAAAAATGCAATAATAAGGCTAAGGTTGTCAACTACGTATTCATTTTTAAAATCGAAGGATTTTATGATATTTAATAAATCTTATCCCATTGGTCGGTTCTCGAGAATATATA